>WOGP01005718.1:0-12921 GCA_015342065.1 Leptinotarsa undecemlineata | reverse complement strand
CGGCCATTTAAATGGTTTACAAACTAATATAAGGTCCATACCTCCTCATGCACTTTTTACGCATTGTCATGCCCTTGCCCTAAGCAAAGTGTGCAATAACATAAAAATTTTCGCGTCTCCGGCGGGCTTTTCTGTGTGTATATAGTCTTTATGACTTTAGCCTCCCCTGTTCACCAATGCACGAGCCGTCACTGGCGTTTACTTACGAACGGCAGTAAACGCACCAAGATACATGCCAAACCAGTTTATTTTCAGGGACCTAGATATTAATGGACACCATGTAAATGAGCACCTTAGACACACTGTAAAATATATTTGGTAGAATTTAAAACTTCACAAACCAAATACTACTCACAATATTTTCACGAAGACCTAGCTAGGAATAACCTCAATCACCTTGAATTGAAACGTAATGGCACAGACTATAGCCAAATCGAAAAGCGAACAACAGGAGGTCAAACATACAAAAAACAGCACAACAGCACAGAAACCAGGTTCCAGCAAGAATGTCAACATAAAACTATCTCTAGAAAATATTTTCTTGAAAGGCACTTATTTCTTGTTCTATAGTAAATGGCATTTTTTAAGACATGCTAGTATGATATTTGTCGGTTTTCTGGCCTATTACTGATTCCGTCACATTAAAAAAAGAAATTTTTATCTTCACAAAGCATGACACATTTTTATCAACTATGACGTCTATGTAGGTGGTCATATCTCATTGCAATTTCGATTATTGGAGTTCTATTTTGCATGATATATAAATTGAAAGGGAAATATTTTCAGGAAAGATTAGTTTTTTGGGAAAAAATTGGCTTTCTATGTCTCCATCATTGAACAAAAAATGGGGAAGATTTGCAATGAGGGAAAAAAAGAAAATGACTGTAATGAAAACTAGTTATAAAGATGTGTAGATTATGTATAGGAGTTTCTTTCAGATACAAACTGAAAAAATCCTTTCATGACAACTACTTTCACATGAACGTTGAACTACACCTCAGGAAAAAGTCGTTTCGAAACAAGTACATTGTCAAAAGAGAAATGTCATGGAAAAAATTATTGATTTGTCTTATAATGCCATCCGAAATGGTACTGATGAGATAATGAGACTAGTATTTCTTCCTCAAATTTCGAAATTAATGTTGAGGATGATAGCGTCCCATCTAAGTGAAATTTTATATTAATACAATATAATAACGATATGTATAGTTTCTATGAAATATATCTCATATCTTCCATAATGAATGTTTGGAGAACAAACCGAATGGGAAATAATGATTTTCGTGTTAGGAAAGGGCTATACTATTTTATGTAGGTGATTTATTGTTCATGTTCCATATTTTGCTGTTCTATGGTGGACGAGAAAGCCAGAAACGCCAGAAAGCTCTTCGCAGTTGTTTTATTTGGGCTAGTTGAAGATGCGCATTGAATTTGAAAAAAAGAATAAAAAATACACACATATTCTAGGTCATTTACATTTTTGCGAGAGTTTTCAGTTACGGTTACTGAATGCAAATCAAAATGATTGAAAATTCGCAGCGGTCACGTTCAACATTTGTTACTAGTACCTACTGTTGTGAATCATCCCCTGAAAAAAATAACGCCGGCCGCCGCTGATCGTCGTAAATCAATTGTGACGTGAATAAGATTGCGCTCAACTCGATATGCGTTTCGCGATTGTTCTAGTTTTCGTGTCGCTTCTATAGACTTGTGGCGAATTCCCTATCGACTTCGAGATACTGCTATTATCATATATATATGCTACCCAACCCACATTGATAAGTCAAGTGACAGTGCGGTGCGGAGTGAATACAAGTGAAGCAATAGACATTTGAATATTAGTTTGAAGTTTTGGTTAAAGTGTTTGGTTGTATGGTCAGTGAATCAGTGAAATAAAGTTGAATTTGATTTTTATACAGTAAAGTCAATTATTGTCCAACACACAAGGAAAACATAAGAGTACAATCATTGTCATTAGAGGTATTTGGAGATTTTTCAAAAAAAAATGTAATAAATCTTTAAAAACAATCAAATGCAATTCTTGACATTTCATCAGTGAATGATATAATATAATATAACAGAAATAGTACCAAAAAAATGTGAACCTTGTGTCGCCGCAACACAAACTCAAGACTTGGGTGGATTTGAGGCACCAAACCAAAGGTGTAGGTATATGGTGGGTTACTCAATCTTGTTTAAGTTCTCGCATTAACTTAGAAATGAGCGGGTTGAAAACTAAAAAAAATAACTAGATCCCGTGTATTTTTTTGAATATCAGCCATTCTAGCTACTGCTGCCTCTTAGCTAAAGATGCTGATTTTAGTGAAGATCTAGTAAAATATATATAAAAGAGTCATCAGTAAAATATTTCAAAAATGATTCTTTTTTTTACCGTTAAGATTGTGCTTTATTCATTAAATACATACACATCACCTTACATTTTTACATAAAATCATTCGACTTTCCAACAAAAGTTTTGAACTGGCCTATTTCCATTCTCTGGATCTTCCTACGGCCACATAGACCAGACAGTTCCGCAACACTCTATAAATGTATTATTAGGCTGTAGTGCGTTTAATAGACCTGAATGTGGTGGATGATCTGGGCGGTTTGAAATGACCGCTTATTTCAGTTTTATGTAAACATTTATCCATTCGTCTAAATAGATGAGGGCGTATGGATGTCTGTCAAAGCCAACAATCAATTAAAAATATATTATTGTTTGATCTCTAACAATTTCTATTCTTAGAGCCTTCTGAGAACTTTATCGTCCACAATTCTCAACATCTTTCAAGAAAAAAAAGCACATCTTTGACCTGAATTGCTCATTAACCTATCATATTTCATTTCGTTAATGCAGTTTATTTGTGTACTACAACTGTCATATTCAAATGCGACACTTTTCTTCCTTATTTTTGTTTTTATATATGCTTCATATAGGTGGGATAAAAGGAATGTATTCTTTAACTTTGGACAGTATATAGGACATGGTGAAAACTCCTTGGCAAAGAAGTTACTAGTGATTTGACGAAACAAACTACAATAACAATTAAAAAAAAGAAACAATGAAGGCAAATCAGATTACTATGAGAAAATTAATAATTTAATTGTTATGTCTTTGAAGTTTACAGGGAAATTATAACACAACCATGTTAATTTAAACTGCTTAATCTTCCACTATCATTTTCAAACTGCTACAATATTCTGCTTATCGCAGGTCGACAAAAAGGTTCAAAAACAGAACTCCTTTTTATAAACGAAGGTTAATAAATAAACAAACCAATATATGACATTAATGAAGATCGATATCTGTGATAAAGTACCAAGAAGCCCATTCGCAAAGCTTTTTGAAGAGTTGAAACTCAGTCAAATGGAAAGTAAACTTGATCATAACGGTTTTGGACAGAACCTGATAGCCTTTCGAGTTTACAATCAGTTGTAAGTGTGGTTAATTCACGTCTGTTGAAACAAAAATCAAATTTGTTTCATTTTAGTATTATTTATGTAACCACCATTTTAACAACTGCCCCACGAAAGTAAAACATTTGATGTGTTTAAAAAACGATACTTGGAAATATATTTCTAACGGCTTCCAATTTACAACACCCTATTTTTTCCGTAGTCCCATTCTGTTTCCCTTTAGCAAAGAAAGATAAGATATCGAGGAAAATATTATCAACGATCTGTAGATCCTCCTTTCATATAGACGATATATGAAAATTAATTGTCACTCCATATAAACCAAGACCCAATAAGAGCCGACCCAATTCTGTTAGTGTAAAGTAAAGGTGAGATGATAGTGAATGAAGACTTTCATCGCAAACTTCTAGGTTGAAATCATAAACTGTGAAGGATGGATGCTTTGCAGAAACACATGGTTTTCAGTCAGAATAAAAACATAATACGACAGGACAAGAACTGAAATATTCTGCGCTGGAAAAAATTTACGTTTCAACTAACCCCTCGTTCAATTCGAATATATCTTCCAAAATGAACTGTATGCAATCTTGCGATGCGCATTTCGGGACATGAACCCAAAAATTAAATCACGACTTGTCTGAGAATACCATGAAGAAACCATCGGACTGGAATAGGTTGACTATATTAGATGCCTGAATACTCTGGGATCACATGCAATAAACAAGCTGTCGAGTGTACTAGACACGTATCATCAGCTCTATATATAATGACCCTGAACGCAGTGGGGCTAACAAAATCTAACATCAGTGTTAATATACCCACTGGTAGGATTTTTTATACCAAAAACAGATTTTTCAGAAACATCGGGAAAACCATTATTCGGACATTGATTATTCTCTATATGACAGGTTGAAACCAAACTTGGAAGTGTCTGCCTAATTTTTCGATTTTGAACCCATTTCACTACCAAATTACGCCAATTACATTTACTACCCATACACCTGAAACTAACAGTATAGTCTTAGTGCATACCACCCTGAATTGTTATAATCGTCGCTAGGCTAGGATTTTTAATAAACTGAAATTTCAAGACAGAAAGATTTTTACTATAAATGATCAAACAATAGGAAAAACGTCTCGAATCGCTTTTTTGGAAAGTATTTTGTTTATTATATCAGCTTCAAACCCATTGTTTACTGCAATTTGCTTGATGATATCAAGTTCTTTATTGAAATTATCTATTTAAAGATGAACATTGGCTAATCTGTGAATACATTACGATACTACCCATCCATATCAACACAAAGTAGCAGCTTATGATAAACAACAGAAAAAGTGGCTTCATTTTTGAGAAAACGAGATATTGAAATTGCATGTAGAACAAGAAATACGTTGGGAAAGTTAGTTGAAAATAATAAAGACAAAAACATCAAAATTCAAGAAATCAGGAGTATATAATTTGAGGTGTGGAACATGTCGTAAGGTATATATTGGTCAAACTAGTAGAACATTCAGGAATCGAATCCAGAATCATCATATGAGCCTTGTAAATAAGAAAACAAGTTCAATATATTCAAATCATTTTTTAGAAGAAAATCACGTCTTTAACGAAGAGTTCGAAATTGTACACATAGAAAATAAATATTTGAAACTGTATCATTTGGAAGCAATGGAAATTAATAAACTTAAAAATTGAAACACTCTAATAAATGACCAACTAGATTTTAATAGATCACCATTATCGAACATGTTTTGTCAAAAAACCAGGGAAGGATTATTATTGATTTAGAAGTGAGGTAATATGCTTCAGGTGATCATAATTGAAGAGGTACCTCAGGTATATGAAAATTGTAGAGGTTTAGGTTAGTTGATGGAGGTAGTTCCAATTGTAGTTACCGGTGGTAGGTATATAAATATTAGCGTATGAAGCAACTTGTAGTATTCAAATCACTGTTGAAAAGCTATTGTGTTAGCGAAACATGTCGTGATATATTTCTCAAATAAAGTTTATGAAGATCAAATCGTAAGGTGTAGTTTATGAAAGAAGTTAAAATAAAGAATACACTGAATACGATAGATCACGTAGGTACAGATTTTAATTTCATATACAAACTTTGATATTTTTAAGCACATTTTCACCCTACATTTAGAAATATTTAGAAATAGATATTCATACGGGTTTTCCCAAAATGTTTCTGAAAAACATGGAAATGTGATGCAATTTCGAATTTTCATTAATATTTTTCAATTTTTTTTCCTTTGTTTAGAATTTTGTAATCTAATACATAAAACATAGTCGCATCAAAATCCTGTTACATCATTCATAACTCAAAACAAGCTAGCCCGATTTCATTTATTTTTGATTTGCTAGATTTGTCTTCGCCCGGAATTGCAGAATAAATATTGGAACATTTGAAAAATTGCGAAAAACGAATAAACAAATTGATAACCTTCTGTTTGATAGATTAAGACAGTTGTCATGGTGCCCCCAAAGATAATCGAGGTTATGACATCTGTGATTATGTACGCATGTCATAATACCAGCAAAGTCAACAATATCCATCACAGTATTATTTCCACTACCGCAAGCGAGAAAATCGAATTTTTCACAACTGCGGAATCTTATTTGAATTGAAGGGGTTATATTTTTAGGAGTGATTCATTTTTGGGAAAGAAAGTTTTTGGATTTCTACTACTCCATCTCGATACAAAAAAAAATGAGGGAATCTTCCAAACAAAGGAATATTGTTAATTAATCCACAGCAAATGGAGACGAAATCACGTGTTCCGTGTTGGCAGGTGTTCTATTTTTGCAATAGACAGGGCAATTCAGTTTACTTCCTACAATCATTAATAAATAACTGAAAATTGTGAAAATGACCATGTCCGTATCTATACAATATATTTTCCGCTGTTTTCTTTTACTCTTGACACTGAATCTACTGAGAATGCATGAAAGTAACCTGGCAATAGAGTCCGTGTTAGTATGACCCGACTTCGTGTTTCACAAACAATTTAAAAGTTAATATAACTCAGCTAATGTAGTACACTGCAAACATACCCTTTCATTGAAATATATATTTCAATTCAACACAGAAAAATCAAACTATAAATGCGACATCCACTAATATTCTTCAGTTAATATGAAATGAAACCAAACGACGGCATACAAGAATAAAAATGTCACGTCTGCATGTGTTGAAAGCAGAACATTGCGTTTTGTTTACGTGTTTTGAGTTACATTAAAAGCGGATATATTATTATTCCATAGAACAGACGCACTTTCAACTTGGCTTTAATTTCATTTAATATAAACATTTCGTTAGTCGCTGTGGCCCCGACATCTCATTCTGTTTTAAATGAAAAACAAGTCTTTAGCATTAACTAACATTAAAGGTGGATTCATACACCATTCTTGAATGACAAGTCGCAAATCTTTGACAAATTCATGCAGGAGTATCGGTATTATATTATATACAGAGTGTTCCAAATTAAGTTATAGGTATTAAGTTATTCGGTCCAGGCAAACTAGTAGCATTTTTAATGGCCTTCTCGATGCCGAAAACAAAAAAAATTCACTAGTACTTTGTTTTGGCAAATAAAGAACTATTAAGTATTGAGTAAATATTCAAAAACACCGCTTTTTTGTTGAACACCTATTTGGGCCCTTCTCTTGACACTACTTGTTGCTTTCAATACAATTTGGCCATCAATTCTATTAATTATAGTTTCAATATAATTTTTTCAGTTCATCTGTATTATTATGTTTTATTATGTACACTTCACTCTCCAGAAATCTCCAAAAATGAAAATCTAGAGGTGTCATGTCTGGGGAACGAAGAGGTCATTTAAGAGGACCATTTGTAGCAATCTTACTGTTTCCAAAACAGGTTCGCAACATTTTTTTACGCCACTGCCGGTGCTCCATCCATCCGGTGCTCCATTGATGTACAAAAGTTTTCTATTTTGAGGTAGGTACTAGAATAATATCTTTTCAGACCCATAATATCAGTCGTTGTTTTTAAAATGTATGCCAAAATATATAGTTGTTGAACTTTGGCTTTACCGCCTTCATTTCTAATGATATAAAAATAGGCAGGGAAAATTTTAATACTGCTTTATATTTGTTGTAATCTGTTACAAACTAATTTGCTACGCGACGTTCATTCATTATATTTTATCATTCATTTATATTTTTAAATGCGTTATTTTCATTGATATCTATAGCCACTTTAATACAAATCACCTATCTATAGAATCCATATGTGTGGTATGATCTCTGGTATTAATCAATTTGGTTTTATTTATATGTTGAAATGCACAGTTATGGTGCCAAATGCTCGTGATACGTGTTAGTTTTAGTCATGTTAGTTATATTAGTGTTACTTTTATTTTGCATGTACTTACTTATGTGATACTGTTGACCAGCACAATATGTGCACAACATGATGTAAATTTGAGTTACAACTCCCACATGAGATCTTTTTTCTCAAAACCATTCTGACTTGCTACAAATGTATGTATACATAATGTGGTTAAATAAATGAATTGAATTGAATTGAATTGGATATTGAATTATATCCGACAGACATTTATGCTAGATTATTCACAGAGTCTAGTCTCTCAGATGTTTCTCGTTCATCCAGCATCAGGAACATACTGAAATTATTCAAGTAGATCACCTGCAGACCGCGGTTTCGAGGTATTACCTTTTGTCAATACAGGAAAATCCTACCCAAACATCAAAATATCTGGGACTCGATTGATCGAATCCCAGATGTCAGATATAATTCAATATCCAGCGTGGTTTTCGCCGGAGGAGTAGTTGTTTTTCGACAGACGTTTACCAAACCCTACTTTACCACCTGTGTAGGTAGTTTGGAGAAATCTAAATGAATTTTGAAATATTCATTTCTTTATAGAAAATAAGTTCATTATCAGAGTTGAATTTCATGATATTCTCCCGTAACTTCAAGTGCAAGTTTGTTGAACACCACATATTTCTCAGATAAATGAGCAAATAAGTTTAATTTCTGAGACTGGAGTGATTTATATCTCAATGTGGCAAATCCACACCCGATACCTTGAAAACTAAATATTTGCTAGAAACTTTGGAAGCAAACCCAAATTATGTGATTCATTTCGATTTTCCGAAAAATCAAGTTCTGCAGAGCAATAATAACGCCATCTACTCAGATCCTCTATTGAAATATGAGGTGATCCTTCAACAAAATAAAGTTCCAATGAGAGAGTTTCTCTACAATAACTTTTCGGGTCGATGGATTGGAAGTGAAGGTTCTATAGAATGGTTATCCAGATTTCCCGATTCGACTTCAGTGGACATTTTTCTATAGTTGAAATAGATATATCGCAGTGAGCAGTCAACTACTGTTGATAATCCACGAGGAAAAACTACCACCTAATATTCTTCAGAATATAAAGAGGGACAGAGGATTTCATTTATACTATCGTAAGCAAGTTACTAATACTCAGTTCAATGGAATGAATTTGGCTGTGAAGTTCCACTTCTTAATTCGAAATCATAAATATAAACTCAAAAACGTATTTCAATTTTTTCTGAATTACCTCATCGTTTCAAATTCAAGAATGTTATTTTCAATATATGGACTTTTATTGGGTTGTTTATCACGTGTATCCCCCTGATAACCTGATAACGGAAGTTGAAATGATTTCAAATTTTTTGCAACCTCACAATCAAATAACTCATTCAAGATCACTCATTCTGACTGAAATTCACTGTATATATTCACAAACCAAACATTTTCGAACGATTTTCCAATTGGTATTTTAATTTCAGGTTCACCAAGAAAAGGTGGTGGTGGTGGAGGAGGCAAAGGAGGCGGTGGTGGAGGAGGTGGTGCAGGAGTTATGATGATGGGACTCATGATGGGAAAGATGATGGCTGCTCTTGGAATCGGTGGTGTCGGTCTTCTTGCAATGAAAGCTCTGATGGTATCAGCCCTAGCTCTCATGCTCTCCGTGGTCATAGGCTTGAAGAAACTTGTCAATTCAGATCATGACGATGGTGGTCATACAGTCATACATGCAGGTCATGGCCATGGACACGAGTATAGGAAGAAAAGGGATGCGAGTGATATGGCTTTCCAGGGATGGGAAGAGTACAAAACTCATTAAAGTACCTACTAAGATGGGGGTACATGTCTCCAAAGAAAAATATCTCCTGAACAGGCCGTTATGATTATTAATTGTACAAAATTCAGACAGTTTTCACGAGATATTTGACGAGAATTGGAAAAAATAGAACAATATGAATCTCGTTAGTCCTAGGATAATAATTTATTATTAATATATTTATTGGGTTGTTGAATATTGTACAAAATGGTATTTCATTCATAAGAATACGACATGCAAAGGTGACTGACTAATTTCGTATATTTTTCAGGGATCAACTCACTAGAGTTATTTATATTATCACTACAAACATACTTCATTACCAGTGACGTACATGATTAATATCACTAGACAATTAACAATTCTTTGACTAGTCATCCCCTACACACGTATTAATTTCATCTTCATCATTTCTGTATCATTTTTATTTCTTCTAATACATTCCAAAATTATTGTAAATACCTGCACGTATGACTTTTGCAATTTTTTGTTCGAAACCATTACAGCAAATTTGATTTTGACAACATACTTCGAATTATCAACAATGTTTTCTGCCCAAATTGAGACATGAACTATTCAACTGCACAACAATAGCTTGAATTATTTGATTATTGGGTGCCTTTTTGATGCATTTTTCAAGTATGCTGTAAAAATTGCAAATTGTTTCATTTGAACTCATAAAAATTTGAACATTTCAAGTGCACTAGAAAATACTGCATCGAAGGCCAGTTTTGCTCTTTCCTCAACGTCATTCATTTACGTTCTATATTTTGTAAGGAATCATTTATTGGCACATTGTCAAATATGAGTACTCGAAATGAATTGCACCAAAATAGCGAGAATATTAATTTCCACAAATTATACGGACAACGGTGAACATAGGAACAATATTTTCTGTTATGAATGAAATATATTCATGAAATCATTTTTTCACGACCTTGTCTATGTACAATCGTCATTTGAATCAAATCTTACTTCCATGTAGAACAAATCGACTTCAATAAAAGATAATATTGATAGCTTTACTTTTTATTTCTCCAAAGTACCATCTGTGCAAAAAAAAATTCAGGAAACATATATGTAAATATTCACACAACTTTTCATCCAACACTCTTTTCAATGTTTAGTGGGACCATCAAATCAGAAAAATATTACATCTGTTCTAAAGTATGTCTATGCATCCTTCAGAAATCTTTCACAAATTGAACGTTTCAGCTACTTATTCAAAATATATTGCTTGAAAAGTGTTCGTTAAAATTGAATTTTCAATTAACGACTATCGTCCGCTAGAAGCTTTTTTAGAAAACTGATCTCCCATCAGAATATTTCCGTTTAAATTTATCCTATAAATATATTTCGTTATATTGTTTATATTCATATAAATACATACACATTTCTATTCCAACTCGGCATATTTTAATTAAAAACGTCGAATAAATAAGACTTGTTCTCATATCCGGCTTTTCATGACATTGAAAACCGGCCTACATGAAAGAAATTTCTCTGAATTGCCTTTCTTAAGATCTACAAGTTCAACCGATGTCAATCACCCATTGACCCAGTTACGGTGAGTGGCTTTTCCTTGGGAGAGGAAACTGGTTTGCTCTGGGGGAATAGCACGAGTACAAACGACTCGAATATAGTAAATTGGGTTTTTAGAAACGCGCCAATAAGATTCAGTTTGGCTCGAAAGTTCTACTGCTGCCGGGCATATAAGTAAATTTCACCTTGGCAATGGCTCACGACCAAGGTAGAAGGTAAAATCGAAACAGGTTCAAGAATATTTTGATGAGAATAAAATTAGAAAGTGTTTTCTGTAATGAAAGCGGAGTACCGGGTTAGCTACGGAAATAAAAAAATAAGTGAGAGGTGAAATCAGATTTGTAGTGCCAATCAAAACCACAAGATGACAGCAGTTGTTAGTAACACATTGAATTGTTGATTGTCATTCATAATAAAGAGATGATACGAATCGTGAACTCATTTATAATAAAAATAATTGAATTTGTGTACGCCAAATAACGTGTGTAAAATTAATTGTTTCAAAGGAGTTCAAGTGAATGTTTCAGAGAAAGTAATTAAAGTACCTAGATTTCTGTGTTCTTTCACTTGCGCATAGATGAGTGAGATTTTAGGAAAGATTTCACGGGTACCTATTTTTTAACTACATGAGATGTTATGAAAAATATATTCCTTAAAAATTCCTTGAGATATTTCAGTATCATCGATTATAGAACAACTGTGAATAAGGCGGAAAATTTCAAATCGATTTGATGTGTCGATTGTTGGGCAAATGGAGTGGGACTGCCACGGTTTGACTCCACTGTTTGGCTATATATGGATTCGAAGGAGACCTAGATACCTACATTTTGATAAGAACGTTATGTTTCGGAAAGTAGTTTTGACCTAAGTTAATTTGGGAATGGACGAATCATTTGAATATTTTCAGTTCATCTGTTAATGACTTTTTATTTCAGAAAAGTAATCATACGATGATATACTGTTTGGAACCTTTGGTGTAGAAATGAATATTACTGAAGTTTTTTCCCAAACACCAAATCGTTATTTTTAACACCCCGACACGTGTTTCGATCACCCAGTGATCGTCGTCAAGAGGAAAATAAAACAGAAAACTACTCGAAACTAAATCTATTTATGCTATACAGGTATATCATACAGGTGAACCACACAGGTATAACACCCTAAATTAATTTTACAATTAGCCTTTTCTATTATTTTACAATATGTCCTTATGTAATGTTTAAATATTATAGCTATATATTAAACAATTTTCAGCTACATACAAATTAATTTCACAATATTGCCTATCTAAATATATTTTCAATGTGTCCTTGTGTAGTAGTCAGTAAACCAAACAATATTATATTTTTTTTAACAAGCTATATAGTATGTGCTTTTTGGTATTGGTCCGTCATCGTTATTCATAATATTATAACGTTTACTTATTTCAACACTGTCATAGGCATGTAATTGCCTGTTGTTTTTAACTTTTCTAACTAATCTTAATGAACTGAAGTCTATGGAATGGTTTTGTTGCAAAATATGAAGGGCTACTGTTGATTTTTCAGGTCATCCATATTTTATGTGTGCTATGTGTTCTTTATTTCTCACTTTGATAGATCTTTTTGTCTGTCTATAATATTTCGCATCGCAGTCCTTACATTCAATTTCGTAAATTTCAGACTGTTCCGAATCTTCGACTTTTTCTTTAGACTTCCCAAAAGACTCTGTAGGGCAGTGGTCGCCAACCTGTCGATCGCGAGCTACCGGTAGCTCGCGGAGGCAATTCTGGTAGCTCTCACAACGATTTTAATTTAAAAAATACAA
>WOGP01005717.1:0-12922 GCA_015342065.1 Leptinotarsa undecemlineata | reverse complement strand
ACCTGCCTGTATTGCTCTAGCGCCAGCATGTAAAATTCTATTTGCCCGGCGTGCAAAAGAAGTAGGTTGGACTTTTATCTTTCTCGTTTTTTTAAAATTACAAATGCTTATGCAGATTTTAGCAAACGACTCAATATTTTCAATAGTTTCGATTTTCTTAGCATTAAGGGCGTTACCACAACATAGTAAAATGACTCTTGTTCCATTCTATTCAAAATGTGCCTTCTTCTCCATCAGCTTTTCAAAAACGCTTTTGCTTGTTCTTTCTCCATAATTTTGTAATTGGAAACAAATTTTAACAGAAATACACTGAGAAAATTCTGTTTGAAAAGTAGCTGCTGCTAATTTTTTTTTTGCTCCCACAATAAAATTTTTACTACTATTAAATAACAACTATTTGGTGGCTCAAAACACTTTGCTATAACGGTTTTGCTGCTGTACAAAATCTCTCTATCGTAGCAAACAAATTCTCTTAGTGTACGTACCTCCATTGTTCATACAAATGATGAATTGATCGTTTCATATGATTTACTTGGGCATTGGAAAGAGTTTCACATATTTTATGACTTGAAGTGGTAGCCATTAGTTTCGATTTATGGAAACTTTTGGCTTCGCTAGGAGTCAATCCTTCACTGAAGTACTTTAAAAATGTATCTTTCATAGACGAGCTTACTCTTAGATAGCTATAGGCTTTTGCCACCGTAACTCTATGGCGATGCGTAAGATGTAACTGAAAGTTAGTAAATTAATATTGTTGTTATAATATTACAACTTCAAATAAACTTATTTCTGCAATGGTGTTTAAGCCTTCTTTAACCAAGGGATCCCTGCATCTTAAAAATTTGTTTCAATTTTTAACCCCAATAAAGATTGGCGCCACAGTTCCTGTTCTTTTCCTAACGCTGCTTGTTTTTGTTTCCTTATTTTTAGCATTTTGCTGACAAACGCAATCTTTTCGACATTGTAGTTTTTTATTTCAGGATATGTTCTGTTTATAATCCACTCTGTGCAAGTAGCTTTAGAAAAGTTTTTATTTCAATTGCAGTAATACCAACATCTCTTTCGATGTTGGTTCTCAGAATGAATTTGTTTTGGTCGATATCAATTATTCTGATATTACTATCAAACGTTTTTATAGCTTCAATTACAATTTCTTCTCCTCCTTGATTCATATTGACAAGCCTACCTTTACAAAACAAACAAAATATGTGAAATGAGTTTTTTAACTTGTACGTGGACGACTGGAACCATAGCAAAAAAAAACGCGCGAAATAATAAAGCATGTGCTGTTGCACCCACTATCTAGGGAACGGAGTGTTTGGCACTCACTACATTTCCTAGCTCGTCAGCGAAACAAGTAGCGTTCACGGTGTAGGAAACGTAAAAATGCGTACGGGAATAAGCCACAAATCACAGCGGTCCTCAAACCCAACATAACTCATGCCATCAGTCAAATTTGCCCTGATTTATGCAGTAGAGTCATGGAAAATTGAAAGTTTCGGATGCGCTCTCCAGAGAACCCATGGCGGATATCTGAACGATGGTATATTCCACAATCGTTTCAAACGAATAAAAAATTTCGATTTTATCTCACACACACTTGGTTTTCTTAAAATTTAAATATAGGAAGCGCTAAATAAAATATGGTGAGTATTACTATAAAAATTTCAGTCACATGGAAAACAATCAAACTCCTAGTGAATTTTAAAATTTTGGACTTGTCTTTATTTCCCCGTCACCATCATTTAGTTTAACTTCACTAGACGAAGCTTTCATTTCTTTCACGAAATTACGACTTTATGTCACTGGAAGAGAGAATCATGCTGTTGTCATGATGACAATTCCTAAAAACTTTCACAATATTATTAAATTCACTGTCTAGCCCCAGACCTGCGATCGAAGCTGCTTTCACAATGAAGGTCATTACTAACTTATTTTTGAAAGTGTATCTCATTGTCTTTCAATGTAGTTTTTGGAAAATTCGATATTAGTAGAGAAAAGTTAACATTTTGGATGATTTCTTTTCTTTTGAATCTGAGAAATGTATTAGTGAATACAATACACTTCATTACAATAGTCTTTTCGCATACTTATTTTTTTTTCATGCCGATTTACTATGATTTACTCAAAATCTAATATACCATCACAATTTGGTGAACCAAGGAGAATATTGTTATGTTTGAGGCATATACTGTGAAGTTTTAACTTTATCGATTTAATCAAGTTCCTTGTTCATTTGATAGTTCCAAAAGTACAAAATTTGCAGAAAAGAGACAATCACGATTCTCAGTCATATCTAGTATTTCTCGTTATTAGATAAACTGAGAAATAATTGCTTCAAATTTATGCAAAATATTTAAATTAACTGTATAGCAGTATTCATTTATTGGAAGTGTTGATTACTTATTGATAATTACAGATAATATATTGGATATTAAAAATATTTCTATGAAGTGATGAAGTGAGCAATATTGAACGAACATTCAATGACGTCATGTAATTTGGTCGCAACCTAATGTCTTATTTCATTTGAATATTCACAAATCTATTTTCACATTTATTGAAAAATGATTATGTATAGAAACCCGTAAAACACACAATACCATCTTGGTTATTCGATGATATGAACTAAATGAAAGAGTTGGTATCTGTTCCCAGTATTGAAGACGAAGTTGAAAATTAACAAATCTCGCTCGGAGTACCACCTATGTTTTAGTTTCCGGCTGTTATGGACTATGTGTCCAAGGAACACAAAAAAAAACTATGTACGCTCTAGATAGACTAAACTTTCGAAGTTCGTCACATGACGGTGAAACTGGTGATTGCGAAACATTAAATATTATCACTAACAACCACAAAATAAGCATCAGATATTGAACAGCGAAGCTGAGCTGTTGAACTAATATACACATGGTAAGAGTACGGCTCTGTCGAACTCTAAAAACCTGTATCGATTCTCAGCGGAGCAGGCACAAAGTATGTGCTCTGCTGCTTCATCATTTTCCAAACGAAGGCGACACACATTGCCTTCCGATACTCCGAGTCTCAGCATATTATGATTTAAATGACAGTGACCTGTAATAAGGCATCTTAGACATCGTAGTTCATCCCTTTTGTAGTCCAACAACTATATTTCATCAAGGACAATGCCAAGATATTTCACTTCCGTTCCAAATGGAATGACCTTACCACTGAGGAAAAGCGGCGTTAGATCGTCCAATTTTCTCCTCCTGGTGAAGGGGATTATCACAGTTTTGCTGATGTTGACATACATCTGCTCCCTCAGGCACCAACTGTGAACAACGCAACGTCTATCGTGCTTTTTGCAGATCTACTTGTATTTTGTCGAGGGCATCAAGAAGAGTATTCATCAGGAGCGACCACCGAAGGGGAGATAGTACCCCACCTTGAGGGTAGGCTCTGGTGGAGCTTTTCTTACTTTATAATGAAAAACATAGTTAATCAATAATTGAAGTAGGCCCCTTGAATTTGCTGTATTTATAAATCTTCTATCGGAATCTTTTTGAGTTTGTTTTCTTGTCTTGACCAAGGCAAATGACCGGTATGTTATATCAAAGTCCAAAACTCTCGTAATTCATTTTTGAAAGCTCAGAAGAGCGTAATAATTGAACTCCGTAGGTATTTATTAGGTTTTAAAAATCACATACAGACAAAAAAAAACAAAATATTGGAAGAGGAAAATAAATCCCTACGCAATACTTATGTACGAGCAATTTCAGTGACAATTAGTTGAAAGCAGATACCAAAAGCAAACCATTCGAAATCCAACACCAGACTGTGCAGTTTAGATCTGCCATTGGCCTCATCAGTGTTTCTAGGTTAAACCAAGATTTCTTCTGAGTGTAGGGACAGCTTCAATACAAAAGGTCTCCATGACAATTAGTTTGTTGAGCATCGCTACGACTTCGAGCGCCTGACAAGAAATCGCTTTCCGACTTTCTCTGCAAACTAGACAAAACTGGAGTTGGAAAACAAATCATTGGTGATCTTATATCAGTCAGCAGTGTTTCTACCTACCATATATATCATCAGTGGTGTTATGCTGAAAACCACGACAGTACATTGTTGGACTCTACCGTCTTTAAAATACAAGCCGGAGTATAGATTAGTATGTACAGCGCTTGTTACATCGACATTAAACTAAACCCCTTGTCATTCAAGATGAATAAAGATCTGCAGGTGAGACACCTCATTTATCTTCTCTAGATGAGGATAACATTTTTCGCTATCTATGGAGACGTGCAGGCTTACGTATATTGATAACAATTGACACTGAATTTGAAATCGACTGATTTGAGTAAAGTGATTATAATTTCGCGCACTGTGTTTATATATTTTCCATGATCTGCGCCGTTTGCCAGTCTGTGCCCTAATAGACCATGACCTAGGTTGTTGGTTTTATGGGTGATCTGGATCTAATGTCCACCGATTGACCAGTTATGTATTAATAACTATATTGAATTTAATCAGAAAGGTATTTCATTTTTGAATCCATTTTATGAAGACATGAACCAATTACGAAAAACAACTCCTGTATGGAAAAAGTTTGGCTGATCCTTGAAAAAATATATATAATGCATTGACTACAATTTAATGAAAGATTTCATGAACAGTTAACTTACAATAGAGTAATTACATACATTTACCGCTAATCACAAGTTCAAATTACAGTGTAATACTAATAAAATTCTAGAAATTAGTTTATGCTTTATTGTCTGGGAAACACTCATAACAAAGAAACTATCTAATGAATAACATTTTACATTACCAGAGATGCGGACTAATTTTCAGTATTTCTCACATTTGTAACTAATCAACCGCAAAGACTAGACCGACTAAGCCGTCTGCTTAGCCCAGAATTTTGTGTCCATAACAGGGGCTATGTCCCTGATATGCATGTCAAGAAGAAGTTATTTCGAAAGTCTATATACATGATCTGATGAAAATAACTTTTCTATCATTGAATTCACATCGTTTCAGGAAATGTGTTAAACAAGAGCTATTTTAGGAAACTACCATAATGTTTGATGAAAACATTTAAAACTCACAGTGATATCAGAAAAGTGATTATTTTATATGTTGAATAAACTCAAACAAAAATAATCCAATCTGAATAAAAATTATCAACAGAAAACGGCTTTAAGTTTACATCGATCCAACGGTTTGACTTGGAAGGCAACTAAAATTCTAGCAAAACATATTTAGAAGATATTCCTGCAAAAGGCTTACATTGTCTTTTATTTCAATGCCATCGATCAAAAAACGAGTTGTAATGACCTGATCAATATATTAACGGCATTAAAGACATACATATACATATTTTGACACCGCTTGTTCATCTAATAAATTTATGCTACAAAAATGGAAATCTAACCAATCAATGGAAAAAGTCAAGTATATCAGTGTTAACAAAAAAAAAGGAATTTATTTCCAACAGGAGTACCCAGTTACAGGAAATGTTATTATTACAGAGTATATATGAAATAAATATTAAAAATAATGAAATATAAATGCTGAAACAAAGTATATATACAATATTCGTATACGTAGAATTTCAAAAGAGGAATGCAAAATTGAGTATATAACAAAAAAAATTACAAATCATGCAATGTAGCAGTACTGACACAATGATACCAAGGCGTTCACAGAGTCGAAATGAATGTTGTAATGGTAAGAGATTTTACTGAAGCTACTGCACATAAAATTCGATGGTGATCGTAGCATAACATTTGTGCGTGATGCTTCGCAATAAAATTTCAGATTGTGTCGTCCTTCAGAAATTATTTGTCATGGAGAACAGAAAAGGTTAAGATAGGGGAAGAGCTTAGCAGTTCAGCAAATATATCTGTTGGTGTGCCTCAGAGTACAGTTTTGGGCCCAATTCTGTTCCTGATATACGTCAACAGAATATAAGAAATCATAATGTTGGAAACTAATTGTAACGTTTTTTCTTCACTTGATATCACTAAGGTTAATGTTTCTTTGAAATGGTTCGTTTTTTTCATTTTACATACGAATCTAATAAAAATTTTTCAACTCACAAGAATTTCATTAAAAAACAACGTGCCCTTTATTTATTTCCTATGGATAATGGAAATAACTCACACTATCGAATCAATCGTAGTTGTCCAGAACCGTAACACATTACCTAAGAGGCCATCACAGATGAGCAAATTCATATGTTCATGATTATTTTTCCATTATTTTCAATCGCGAGAGCCTTGAGAATTTACCAACCTCAGTTTTCGGGTTTTGCTGTGGTGTTCTCCAACGTTTCGTCAACTTAGTTGCCACGTCAAGAAGAGTACTTTGACCACGCCACTGAAGATGAGTGCCGCAGTTGCAGTCGAAATGTTTGAAGCTTATCAACAAAGAAGACTACGGCAAAATCCTGAAGCCATCCAAAACATTGACGCCAACCGTGAAAGCTTCCTATAAATCATTGAACTGAAAGTTGGTTTCACAATATGTATTATGGTTTCCAATGAAAAACAAGAATAAACACGTGGACTCGTGAAGTGAACTGGGAGTAAATATTTTTGAATGCTCTTTTAGATTGCTTTCTGTTATAAAATACATTGAAATTTCCATTCGGGATATCTTTCAGAAACGAATTTTATTTTAAAGTATTCCTGATATGCCATAGAAAGATTATAGTATTCTATTCGCAAGAAATGGTCATTACTCGCTTATGTTCGGCTCGCGTCGATAAATGTAATTTTTTCGAATAATGGTCACATTTGTCATTTGTTCAATAATATACTTTTATTGCTTTATATTGTCTTGAAAGTGTCTTTGTATTGTTCAGTAAGTCGCAAGACTACCAAGAAAAGAAGTCCTGGGACACGTCATATTTAAATTTGAAATGGAGTTTGCTGCTTCTGGAGCTGAGAAGAATGAAGTTGTGATAAATTAACCGCTGCATTGAGTCACCACCTTCATTTGAGATAATTCTATGGTCTATTAAAGAGAAGTTAATCATGAACCTTTCCAAGAAATATAAATTGTTGAAAGTATAAAATTTCAAAAGGCACCTGGAAAATATCCCATTCGTTGGGCTACTGAATTTGCTAGTAATTAGAAAACCTATTAGACAATTTGTTCCAGCTATATAAATTCTTTCTTGATTGCAGGCGGCATGCCATATACATTTTTTTTTTATTGCTAGCGGCTTTCGTCAATCGATTCCATTTTTCTCAGGATTAAGTTGCAATAAATGGATTGATAGGAAAAAGATTCATTTCTGCAATGACAGTGATTATTTTATTTATTTATTTTTTAATCAGCCAGTTCGTTAATTAGTGGGCTGGAAACTACAGTTATTATGGATACATGTTCGATTCCTCATCAGGAACAATGAGTGCCTTATATATTATAATCTTATATAAATCTCGTTACGAATCGCATGTTCAAATGTATGGCCTTGTTAATTACACAATTTTCCACTCTTGAGGCTTTTTTGACGGAAAAACTCATGCTTTTCTGAAAAATACTTTCTGTCATAAGGAACAGGGACGGTTCAAAAAGATAATTTCCATTTATATCATTTTTGATAACAATCAAGTCTTTTGTCGACCTCTAGATGTGATGGTTTCGTCATGCTTATGCTTCATTTTTGGCATAAGGTGATTGAATTGTATATTACCGTAAAATAGTTTCATTGGAATCGTGAAGTCTGGCTCCAACTTTCAGAAAATGCGTCCTTTAAGCTGAATAGTCCTTGAAATTAGATGTGATATACAGGTGGAGCTATTGACCTGCCTACATTGTAGCATGTATATTTTCGTTACTATATTTTGTTAATAAATAAAAAAAGATATAGAGCAACATATATTTCAATCTGTGGTGACCTACCCTCAGCGAACATGAAAATAACAAACATAGATGTGTAAAGTTGGTTGTCTAACCTCATCCATAGAAACCCACTACTAATCTTGATTCAAAAACCACCTTTAATGATAAATCACATTTTCAAAAGTTGTCACTTCAAGAAAAAATATTAATTCTTGATTCACCATCGGAATAATTCATAACTCTTCTGATTATTTCAACTTTTTCTCACTTAAACTGCATATGTTATACTCCTACTTTTTGTTTTTTAAGAGTTACAGCTTGTATTTCTGCTTACTGTGGAAAGTGTAATTTGTGTTACTGCGTACCAGTCCTGATCTTGAAATGATTAAAAGTACGTAAATAAAATTACTTCAAATTGGTCCGTTATGCATGGAACATGCAAATATTGATAGGTCGAAACGCTAGTACCCCATCTTCCGAAAAGAAGAAGAAGAAAAAAAAGGAAATCTTTCATGACCAGTAAGGATGGTAGATGATCGCGAAAGCTACAGGTGTCTGCCATACACGTGTGTCTGTTTTTGTTCGGCTGACGAATCCTGAATTTGTTAAATGTTCCTTAGTGGATATTCCGTTCTACCCATCTTATTATCAACCGCAACATCCTGGCTTTTGATAGAGTCCTATATTGGAAGTTTACGACAATTTGGCGTTTGAATACTTTGTACCACACCAACGCCTTTTTACTACAAGATAATTCCTTCACGGAAATTGATTTTTCCAAATTTCTTTTTAATTGTTCTCTTGCTAGCGACAATATTGGACAGTTTCTAAAAAAAATAACATTAATAGGGTTGTTGTGCTCGGATGATTTTCACCCAGGGAATTGTCATGGTTTCTGTTCTGGTTGGTTATCTACCAAGCTTCGTTTCAACCCCACGTCTACATCTTAAGGATCTTTTTGGTATTATGGTTCCAATAGAGCTCACTGACCTGAAGTGTACACTCCATGGTTCAACCTGATGAACAGTTGATTGCACTCAGAATAAAGCTATCGTAGAATCGCTTCACTTATCACTCCAGTCCTGGTTGGCCTGGAATTCCCTAATGAATTTCAAAGTGCTGTCGTCAGAGGAACATGTTTCACTTATATTTTTTATACAGGATAAAATCGTACCATTTAAATTCTCAATTATTAATGTGCATTCAATCTAGATACACTCAGGTTGAAGTATATGTTTTTCAACGATTATATGTAAACCACCACATAGTACTATGCGCTGAAAAAATTAATTTCCTAAAACAACTTTTACCTAATCAAAAACCTCCCGAAGTATCTAATATTGAATATTATTATTAGACTTACAAGTCTTATTTCTGGGAACTTTTACTCTGAACCATTGAAGAGTTATTCATATTAAATGTTTGTATGTCTAATTATGTTTTATTTATTTATTGATTTTAACACTCATGAATTTGATAACATCTTATGGTAAAGCCTCTTATATTTTTGGGTATAACAACTATTCATTCATTATTCAGTTGTTCAACTTTCCAAGTAAGTTGCAGTGGTGCCCCTCCTATTTTTTGACCAGTCAATTACTGTTCAATGATATAGAATGAAGGAAGTGAGTTTTCTTGAAGTTAACTATACTCTCAGTACAGCCTGAGATGTTGCTGTTATAAAGGGCGGGGTAATGAAAAATTACCATGACAAGCGTTCAAAATATGTGAAATATGTAGTGGTATAGTTTTTATAAACTAAAATATTTGAGTCACTTCACAGAAAATCTAACGACTTTAAATCTGGCGTCCTTGTTGGCTATTCTAATAATTCTTGTCGACCGATATATCTACCATCTGAATTGATAGTAAGATTTTCTGAAAAAAAGCAACTATAGATTCGAGCTTATATGTTTAGCTTCTCAGACTGTCATCTTAAAAAAAGATGTTGAAATCCGTTAATTTAGTAAATAACAAAATTGCAAACCTCTGTCAAAATCATCTTTATTCATCATGGTTTATTCTAATCAATAACTGAAATGTTAACAAGCGGGTGAAACAATTTTTATGAAGATCGTGACGGAGTCTTGAATGTGAAAAAACCGTAGTTACATCTCACGCTGCCGAAAAAGTGAAAGTAAGAAGGTTGAGAATATTTGCAAGATTCACTTTTTTGAATGAAATGCGACGGGTCTGAGATGATCTATGTTACTTAATCACCACTGGGATAAATCGTTTTTATTAACTACCTGATATATGGTGAAAAATAATCAATGCTATTGGAATCATAATGGAAGTATAACATTCGTAAAAGAATAGAAGTAGTTTTTCTCAGAAAGTTATTTTTTTGTGGAAAAGTAAATGTCTTTCTAGGTTTTCAAGTTTCCACAATCTGAAAAAATGTAGATATATTTTTAATGAACCTTGAAAAGTTCAGTTAGTCAGTGATTTGTCGTTTAAATACACTTGGCCAATAAATGAAAAAAATTATTCGAAAAATGAATTGTTAGCTTTCTCAAAGTAATTCAGTTCCCGTTGTCAAATCCTTGAAAATTGTTCGAGAATTTCGCCATAGATATATGTTATTCTTTGGAAAAACGCAAAAAGAGTGAAGTGCCTAGATTTATATTCGATTATCTAATGAACCTTATACAGAATTATGTTCGAGAATGCAGTACTTTTCGGGGTGAAAATTTCGGTTTACTCTTCTTTACAATTGATCAAATTCTCTGTTGATGTAGTTTTTTTATTACCTATTATGGTGAGTTCTTTCGTAAATTCAAAAGTAGGTCGGTTATACCCGAATTATAATATAAGGTTAGGTTAGGTTTAAAGCAAGTGAGTCTATACGACCCTCTACCGCAATCCGCAAGGGTTTATTGTGGCTCACACCTACAACCTGCCGAACTCTAAAAACCTGATTCGCTCCACAGCGGGGTAGACACAAAGTATATGCTCTGCTGTTTTGTCATTTTCAATTAAGTTCGATGAAGTTGCTTCCATTACCCTTCTTTGCAAGGAAGTCAGTATTTTCATTGCCTTCCAGAGCAGTATGGTCAGGAATCCAGACCAGAGACAATCTGTTAAGTCTTTCCATCGAGGAAAGTCGTTTTTTGCAATTTTCTACCAATTTAGACGTTGCTCGGTAGGAGCCAAGGGCTTCCAACGCCGCTTGACTGTCCGAGAATAGTTTTATTAACTTGTATATGAGGTGGATTTATCCAATCTCTCCGCACACAATTAAAAAGCGTAAATTTCCGTTTGAAATACAGTCGCATAAGTTCCTGGGCAGGTAGATATCTGTCCTGGCATATATATTTTCAAAATAATTTTCATTTCACGTTCTCATCAGCTGAGAGGTTACCTGTATTTGAATTCTACTTGTTTCATTTTTCCTATGTTTTGAAACTATACATTTTTTACACAAATAAAATGTCAATCTCAAGCATAGCTTACATAGATTTAGAACAATATTCAGTATCAATTGCTGTCATTAACTCGTGTTTTTTCTCATTTTTCCTGTAGAGGTTTTCAATTATAGTTTTCATTATCTTTCGATTTTGAATCTTGTTTTTTTCAATACACTAGAAGTATGGGGTATCTCTGAAAGTGTTTTTGTGGTGAAAGAAGTATTTCCGAAACTTCTACAATTTTCAATACAGCCAATCATAAGGACCAGTTTTTCATTCTCTTTTTTAATTAGAAAAAAATCACCATCAGGAATCACTGACTAATTAGTTAGTAACTTCAGAGGTTTCGTGTTATGGAAAAAAAGAAAAAAATTCTTTCAAAGAATATTAACATAATTATGGGTTTACAATCAGATGATCACTATATATCCAGAACGTCTTACAACTCACTCGTAGTCCGATCAATGAATAGTGTATGATTCTCTAGTCACCGCCCAGTATGGCAAAAAAGTCTCTGGTTGGAAGCAGACTGTCAACGCATTAAAGAATACAGCGTTAGCAACAACCCATAACAGTCAATGCCAATGTATCGCGATGATTTTTTTTACGCAATAGCACTTCTTGTTGGCAATCACGCGAAACAAATGAAAATAATTTATTGCGGAACTTTACGATTTGTGACGTCACTTTATGGTATTCAGTCCGTGCTTATCGTATAAACAGCGCGGACTCCTGCAGACGTCAATAAAACATTTTTAGGCATAAAGTGTGAGTAGCTAGTCATAAATGTTCGGTGAAAAACTCTCAAAGTATACTTATTAGTTGTTCTCGAGTTCGAAGGTAACTTTAATTATTGAATCAAATGATTAATTGCCATATTTCTGAACTCGGGACTGTAAAAGGCTTCGCTATACAAATACATGAGATGAAAAAGAAAAATAAGGAAAGTAGCGATAGTGAAACTGTATAATGGTGGAAGAGACCTGAAATATACATGATATTTTAGAATGTAAAGTAATAGAATTAAAACAAAAAGTGTGTTCGTTTGTAATGGATAAACTGAAAAACTACTAAACAATTTTAAAAATTCTCCCACCAACAAAATATAGAGATCCCTAAGAAAATTGCAATGCTGTAATACAAGGTATCATTAAAAATCGAAGTCAATTAATAAATGTTTCTTGTTAGTCAGTGGGCTATGCTTGAATACTGGCAGTAAACAAACCTAAAGAAATGAATTTTAAACGTTCAAGCCAGTCTTGATATACCTACACAGTAGGTTGAATGGACTGACGCCTATCAGAAAACAACTACGCCCCTGGCTAATACCACGAAAGGCGTTGGACTAATAAGAAAGTGTTTTTCCCTCATTCAGAGGAATCGGGCAAATTACGGATATGTAGTTGGTTAGTACTTCGTCCACTAGATGAAGTGACATTCTATGATGTTCGCTCCAACTTCGGAAGAGGAATGAAATACTCTGAAGGAATTCCGAGTTTCAATTAATGGAACTCGACAGCCATGCCCGCCAATACACGGCGAGCAAGGAATCGTCTACACTGACCAGGAGAAGGCGGAAGCATTTGCGGACAACTTCGAAAGACAGTGCAGAGAGAACGACGTCCCGTTCACGGACGAGGTAGATGAAATCGAGAGACAGGTGGAAAGAACGGTACGAAGAATAAGACAAAGAACAG
>WOGP01005716.1:0-12922 GCA_015342065.1 Leptinotarsa undecemlineata | reverse complement strand
GTCACATGGCGTAAGCTTGAATGACCATCTTCTTGCCGGTCCTGATTTGCTACAGTCTTCAGTAGCGATACTTTTTAAATTCAGACAACGACGTTTGGGATTTTGTGAAGACGTAAAGGAGATATTTCATCAGATAAGAGTACGTGAAGAAGACAGAAATTCACAAAGATTTCTGTTGCGAGATTTGAAATATAACAGGGAGCCTGGAACCTGTGAAATGAAGAAGCCACCCGTTCACCAGTATGTGCCCAATTTGTTAAGAATTACAACGCTGAGAACTTTTCGACAGATCCACGTACTCAAGAAGCTATAACGAAGAAGTTTCATGTAGATAATTACTTGGATTCTACGAATTCTGAAGAAGAAGCTGTTCGAACTGTCCAAGCCATTTGTAAGGTGATGAAATCTGGAGGATTCGATGTGGTTAATTAGATGACTAACTCGAGAGTCGTGGAAGTCTTCTTCTGGAATCAAGCAGATAGATGATCATTCCTCGCTCCACAGAGTTCTTGGTTTATGGTGGGACACTAATAAAGATCAATTCTGCTTCAAGGTGAATTTGAAAGACAAAAATTCTGAAAGAAACCTGACAAAAAGAATCGTTCCCCGCACAATAATGTGTATATATGATCCACTTGGCCTGATTGTCAAAAATTTTAATGCAAGAGGTCTGGCGTTCTGGAATTGGTTGGGATGAGAGATTTCATGAGAACCATTTAACAATCTGGAATAAGTGGTAGATTGAACTGCCCAAATTTAAAGATATCACAATTCCACGATGTTATAGTTTTACTCATTCCAAATGCCTCAATAGTAGAACTTTACACTTTCTGCGACAGCAGTGAGAAAGTATTTGCAGCAGTTTCTTTTTTTCGGGTAATTGGAGGATCTGAAGAGGTAGATGTGTCACTGGTGTCATCAAAAACACGTGTGGCACCTCTAAAACCCTTGTCATTTCCAAGATTAGAGCTACAATCGGCTGTTATGGCAAGCAATACAATCGGAATTAGACATACCTATAACACAATTGAATTTTTGGTCAGACTCCAGATGTGTTATTTCTTGGATCGGGAGTGATGGCAGAAAATTCAAACAATTCGTTTCACATAGAATAGGGGAAATTCAAGAAAAGACTAACGTGGAAGACTGGAGGTGGGTTCCTACCGACCTGAACCCGGCTGATGAAGGGACTAGATACCATGAAAGTAATTGCAGATAATTGGATTTTTGGACCGAAATTCTTGCGACTACACAATGAAGACTGGCCTAAAGAAGATTATAATAAAGAATCACACAACTTGAACACAACGAAAATGAAGACAGAATTCGCCAATATCTGTTTGACGATTTCTGAAATTAAGTATCCTCTTCTTGACATGAATAGTTTTTCAAAATGGCTGAGACTGGTGGGGTGTACAGTACGCGGTAAACAGAAGAAAACTCAAAAATCTAGCTGTTATTGATGTTGTTATACTAACTGATAACAATCTACCGAAGTATGCGTGGAAATTGGGGCGCGGTACTGCAACTTACCCAGGTCCTGATAGCAGAGTACGTGTCGTAGATGTGAAAATTTCAAATGCCGGATACAGGTGACCAGTGACAAAAATTAATTTATTGGATCTAGAGGAAAAATAGTTCTTCAAGCAGTGGGGAGGATGTTGAAATTTGTTATTGAAATGTTCTTATTATTCAATTTGTTGCTTATAATTATCATTTTTTTGCTCACCATAAAGTTGTTATAAAAAAAGACTGTCATAATTCATTTTGGAAAAGTCATCAAAATTTTGTTAGACTAAAAATACAGTTTTATTGGCGATTCCTGAAAGAAAAAATAACTAGAGTCTTAACAATTTCATTTTATCCAATATAGTTCAACGAAACTGATTTTTTGCAATAAATGTCATTCAAATGTTCATACAATTTGGGATAATAGTGATCTTATGTCCTTTCGTAGAAAAGATTTTCGACATGTTCTTTTGTAAAACTTTCGTTTCATTAAATCTGCATTAGTTGCCAGAAATTTTCATTTATTCGACCGACCGACTGGTCGGTAGCCGTTCGGGTCGACGTGGGTGCTTTGTTCACTCACTCGATTTGATAGCCGTGTTGGTCGGTGGTTCAAGCCCCAGGCTGAACTATCGATTTTCCCTTGCTATCGTCCAACCCGTGTTAGGAATCACACATTGAAAGATAAGACCTAGTTATTCCTCAACTCGCACAAGTTTCGACTTCTGAGGGTTGTCATTCGTAGGGGTGCGACAGCTGGTAAACGCAAAAACATATTTTTTTAAACAGATTCTCATATTACTTTTCTGTTATCTTAAAATTGAATGGTATCACCAAAAGGGACATTAAAACAAAGTTTCAGGAGTATTTCGTCAAAAAATTGTGCATAACATACTGAAAAAATTGTTGCATCATGTTGTGTTGCCGGTTCCATTCAATGAAACGTAACTTGAATTGAAAATTTAAAAAAATTCACTTCAACAATTTCATTATATTTCATTCCATCTCTTTCTCATTCTGTTTTTAGTCAGTTCTATTCTATTACTAAAAAAAACGCCGCATCAAAACTCATCAAATAATAATATATCACAATGTTGTCTTATTCAACGGGAGAAGCAAATTGTAATCAATCATTAATTTAACATTTACCTCAAAGTTGTATGCATCATTTTGTGATGCCCGGTTTGGAATCTGACACCAAAACGTTATTTGAACACCTTTTCAATCACCAAGTGATCATCTTCAAGAGGAAGATTGAACTAAATAACATACAATATTGTCCACATTCATATATCTATGGCACCTCTGCTAGGTACTTGCGTCCTATTTGTCCTAAATTAATTTTACATATCTTATCTACTAGTCTTTAATCAATTTTACCATATTGCCTTATCTAACAGTCAGTTAAATCTCATAATAAAATAGCATTTCAACAAGCTATATCAAGTGTTGGTCCACTATCGTTATTCATGATATTATTATATTTACTTATTTCTACATTCTCATAGGCATCAAAATGCCTGTTATTGTCAACTTGTCTAACTAATCTCAATTAACTGAAGTCTATGGAATGGTTATATTGCAAAATATGATTCAAAATATAAATTATTTTATTAGATCGTCTAGTCTGTCCATAATATTTTGCATCGTAGTCCTCACATTTAATCCCATCAAAGTCGAATTCTCGACTTTTTCTTTTGAATTTCCTAGAAGGCTCTGTAGTGAATGACTTCAAATACCATCAAATACGAAAATCATTTCATTTATTCTCAACCTAAACTTTTTTCTCTGGATATCATCTACATTACCCCTCGGAAATCCGTTACTGACTACAATTTCCTCTATTGCCCGTTTTTCTTTCGCGAACCATGTGTGAGAGAGAATATCAAAATAGAAAATTCAGCCAAGTACGTTTGCGCTGTCCACAGTGATGTGAACTTTCCGGAATATACCTGTAAGTGCGTGTTTCCTTCTTGAATACATCGTATTCTGGCTTCACCCAGTTATCGAAAATCACAAAAACATCATTCACATACCCCAACTAGCAACTACTCTAATTTTTTTTCGGTTTCCATGTCGAATCAGCTCATGAACAGGTTTGCCAGGTAGTGAACCCCTTGTCCTATATAGCCGTTCCTTCCTGTTGTCCGTAAAAGCAACCTTCTACTTGGAACCGGTTTTGTTACACACACAAATTAGTGTATGAAACCAACCTATCTACCAATGAATTGAATATGGAAATATGTTTGTTTCGTTTCAACAAATACTAATTTTTTTATGGAATCTTTATTTTTCACTTTGAGTTCAATTGATCATTGAGTTACTATGCGAATAACTTTGATTAAGAGATGATCATATTGTGTGTATTGATGAAACCATGATATTCTTTTAAATTTGACAATTTCTAATTTAGAATTATGTCAAATTCTTGTCATTCGTTCTGCATAAAAACTCTTATTCTACAATAAATTCTTTCCGCATTATTTCTTCACCGTTATATACCTGAAAGTGATATAAATAACATACTATACGAGAAGGATTATTGTTTCACATATTCTGTTTTCAACAAGATGATTCAAACTATTTTGAGAATCGACCATATCCTAATACAATGTTTCTATAACAATTTTTTGAAAGAATAATGTCCTCATAATAAAAAATTAGAAAACAACTATTAAAAATTTTACGAAAATGAAGAGAACAGTGGACATATAATCTCATTGACGCAATATGTATAAAATCAATTCACGTAAATTATTAACATTGTTCAAAAGTAATACAGAATATTAATACAATTGAAAATCACATCGCAATTAATCAAATTGTTACAACTCATTCATAAAATTCATAAGTAAAAAATATTTTTCCATCTACAAAATAATCCTATGGAAATATTCAGTATTGGCTGTATTCGTAGCAGTCCATGGGAATTTGTAGATGTTGCCACTTGTCAGCTACGTGTATTCTCAAGCAATAACATCCCCAAATATGTGTTAATTACCCAAGAATACACGTGACCAACCAAGTTACTATTCTTCTCATGACGTAATTTTTTCTTCTTCTGGTGTTCACCGTCATATCTGAAACAAAACTCGTATTACGTTTTCTTCGCGATGATTGTAAAAATTGTAAGTCAAGGGAAAGTCACCATGCGATATATTAAAAGTCATATTGATAGCAAATACTACTTGAAATATTAAGGAAACATTCCTAAACATATTCACACTATGACTGAATACTGTGTTGTACATGAAATCCCACACATAAACACTTCCATAGATATCATTGATACCATTCATTTACTTTGTATACCTATCTTACTTGCTCCAAATCTTCAAATTATACAGATCTAGTTTTTGGCGAAGGTGTCAGAGTTTAAAAATGTTTGGGAAATGTTCACAAGAGAACATGACTATTCGAATAATCGTGGGTGTTTAGAGAAAACAGTAGTTAGAAAGCGTCATACATAAAAATCTCTGAGGAGTGAAAAATCGTGCAACAAATCCCCACACCATGAATATTATCAATGGATATTCATCATTTCAAATTGTGGCATTGAATTATGTCAACAAGATTATTCATTCAACATATTTCCAGTTCAGTATCTGTAACATATGGCTACGATACCTTATCACCAACTGAAAACAAACACATCTTATCAAATATATTATTCAGAGTGTAATATTGATATACCAGAAATACAACGGTTTTATGCCGTATTTCCCGAAGGTGATCTCCGGTATATGAAACAAGTTCAATGATTATGAAAATGTAGATTGAGAAAAACACTATTTCTATAATACACATTATAGAAACGAAAAACTAATTCAGATAGTTCAACAATAACATTCGGTATCGGTGAATTAACGCAATGATATTGAGTCCGACGATCGAAAGGTTATGAGTTCGATCACATCTTCGACCAGTTGTTTTTCTCGATAGAATTTATACAATGTGTCAATTTTCAAACTTAAAATGGGCTATATCTCATGAAAGAAAGCTGATATCAAAAAATTCTTGAAACCATTTCTAGAATAGTAAGGAAGAAATAAAGTGACATGAAAGAGAAGTCACCCCCATCAACGTTCTAGGCCCCACCCACCAAAACACAAAAAGTTTGAATTGCAAACTTGTGATACATATTTTGAAATACTATAACAAATGTTATCCAATGGTATAAATAATAAGTGTACAGTGTGAAGCAATAATTGTGAAACTTTGGCTAAAATGGAATATTTAATGAGGTTTCTGTTGAACTGCTGATTTATTAAAAATGTCAAGTTGTGACGGTACCAATTTGTTTCACAAGGTATAATCATTCGTGAACGCCAGAATAGAAATTTTCAAGCACCCGAAGGTTCCTCTCTACTTTTTGTTTGTAAACTGGTGGGCCGTGAGATTACGGATTTAAACTATTGTTGTTTACTTTCATTAAATTAATAGACAGTACCTTTACAATTGTTATTGAAGCACCTTCAATGTAGATGGAGTGCGATGTACTACAGTGCCGCAAACTTCAAATAATGTCCATTGGTTCACCACACCTGTCACGTATGGTCATGCGCTGAAATTAATATTATTCCGTTTCAATATGTGAGGTTTGTTTTGGTTCACAGTTCTATTCAGTTCGATCATGCGCAGTTATTAAAATCTGTTTTGGTTCAGTTAGAATCGTTCTAGTATCGTTCACAAAGTGTTTTGGTTTTCTCCGAACTGATTCGGAACTAATCCAGAACGGTAATTATCAGTTCGTACATTTGAGCAGGGACCGTTCAGAACTTCGAATTTGCTCTTGCGCACTAATAACATTTTTCATTCGCGTTGTGGATTTTGATAGTAGTTTTCTTAACCTCATTTTTATTCGTATTTTAGTTGGTATTTTATCTACAATTTCAATATTTGTATTACGTTGAATATATTGCTTAATGGAGGTAAATATATCCAAATTATTATTTATAACAATATTTCCATATTTACTATTTCTACGAAATTATAATTGGCTCAAGTTCTAGTTCAAGCAGTTCCTCCACAGAGGACGAGGATCATATGCTAAATATGTTTCTGACAGAAATATTACATCACCAAAAAAATAAAAATTATAGTGAAAATGTGGTACCTTCTTACACTGATAAGGAATTCCAAGATCTCTTTAAAGTTCCTCGAATAATTTTATTGAGTCTAGCAGAAGAATTTCAACAAAGTGAATTCTACCCAAAAAAAGATAGTGGATTTCTACGCATACTTACAGAAAAATGTATGTGGATATTTTGTTGGTTTGCAACTCACGAAGCCGCATCGTTTAGAGATGTTGTAGATCGATTCAACATTTCTATTAGCACATTACATTTGATAATTGAAAATGTGAGTAGATTTATTAGTGAAAAATCAAAGGGAGTAATTGTATGGCCATCAGATGAGGGGAAAGTGGAGATATGCCAAGATTTTAATGACTTGGGATTTCCAGATGTATTAGGTTGTGTGGATGGGTCTCATATAAGAATTGATACTCCCCAGAATGACCACGAGTCCTATTACAATAGAAAGAAATATTATTCCATCCAGGTATGTACTATATGTAGGTATTAGATGGTTACTATATATGTGTTTGTTTATAGATGCAAGTAGTATGTGATTCAAAAAAAAGGATTCGTGATGTTTTTATTGGATTTCCTGGATCTGTTCACGATGGAAGGGTATTTCGTAATTCTCCTTTATTTCATACGTTACAAGAAAAATGTGGAGAAAAGTATACATTGGGAGACAGTGCATACCCTTGCTTGAGAAATCTACTTACACCGTACAAAAATAATGGTCATCTAACTCCTGTGGAAATTTATTACAACAAACAGTTGAGCAAGTGTCGTGTAGCCATAGAACATACGTTTTGCATTTTAAAACAGAAATTTCGCCAGTTGTACCACCTAAAACTTAGGAGCATACCTACCATTTGTCATTTTACTCGAGCATGTTGTGTACTACACAATTTATCACTATCATATGAGGAACAAGATGCAGAAAATGCCAATGAGGCTTTCGAATTTGAAGATCAAGTTGATGAAGAAAATGAAGGAAACATTGTAGGCTTGAATTTTATTTTTAATAAAAATATTGTTATGATAGTGAGCTTGGTCTTTCTAAATCTATTTCTTTTGGTAAAGGAAATTATCCACAATTTGTCAAAAAAATATATTAACAGAAATATCAAAAATAAAAAATCAATTCTCAAATATAGGAACAAATTATCAAAATATGGGAACACATTAAAACATAACTACTTATATGTCTAAGAAATAATACTTTTTGAAACATCCCATAAAAAAACACAAATTTCTCAAACTGAATTTCCTAACCCTCACTCATCCGTTTTAAAAATTCTTCTATAAGGTTAGTTCTTCTGACCCTATCCTCATATTTTTTTTCACTCAATCGAAGTTTTTCAATATCTCTCTTCGTTTTCCCTTCATAATATGTTATTAAATCATTCTTCATTTCAAATAAAAAGTAATTCCTTTTTTTATAAGCCGAAGTGGTAGTTCTAATGGACTGCTTCCATTTTAGTGTACGTTCCAGATTTTTGTTTTCTATTCCAGTAGAGCAATCCTCGACACTGAGCATGACCAAATCTTGTGGGGACTCCTTTGAAGTACTTGCCTTGGGTTCTTCAGATTGGAAGGTTGAAGAGCTGGATGGCAATGTACTATTACTCGAAAGAAGAATTAACGGTCTTATATTTGTTTTTTTTTCCATAAATTTCTTCAAATTCTTTTTCAAATTCGAAATATTGTGTTCCTCTACCAGATTTATTGTTATTATCAACTGTTTTTTTATAGTTCCTCTCCAAAACTTTCCATTTGTTCTCACATTTGGAGGGTAGAATTGTAATTTTGAATTCGTTGGAGAGATCACTAGCAATTATTTCCCACATTCTTTTCATAGTTTTAATTTCTGTTGTTCCCAATTTTGTTTTATATTTTTCATATAAGGAAATTAATCCTAACGTTTTATCTTTACTGAAGAACGTTTCTTCACTGTCTCCGGTAAAACAAAGAAACTCTGAGAGTCCATTTCAACCTGTAAATAAGACAAAATTTAATATCATTATTCTTATACCATAACAGATAGACGTGAAATGTATGTAGCAATAATCATTATTATTATCACATCTTTTACAATTCCAAAAATTTATTTTTGGCATGTTTTTGTCAAACACATTAGTATAATTTTGTGCATTTAGAAACTTGCGTTTCTATACATTAGTATAAGATTACAAAGAGAGGACAATATATTTTCAATTTAATTTTGGATAACCGGAGATAACGTCTTAGTTAATTCCTGTTACTCTAATTTTTTCAAAAATATCATTAACTTTAATTATAGCGGGGTATCTCAAATTCCGACGGGAACTTACTGAGATGACTGGAATAAAAATTTAAACTACTCATTCAATGGATGTAGCAAAAACTGGCTATGATTTATCTTAAGCTTTTTGTCTTCCTTGATCGAATCATAATGATGGTCATCATGGACCAAAACGATTGATACTGCATCAATGATGATGAATGGTTGAATTCAGTACATGAAGGACTTTAAAATTTCACATGAAAATAACAAGTCCGTATTTGGAAAAAAGTTAAAGCAGAATCAATAAAACAAAACTCGTCGATTTTGATTTTCTTCAAATATTTTGGAAACACCGAATGCTTTTTCCGATTTCAGTAGACTGTTTACTTGACTTTTGAAATAGGCAATTTTTCTGTAATTCAACCGACCTTGTAAATTAGAAGGTTTTTAAGATCCCAATAGTGGCCTTCTTAAAAATCCAGCGTGTAGATAGTTTTGTAAGATTTTAACCAAATATTAATGAAATAGTGATGAGTCATTATGATTTGATTTCAATTAGAGAGTATATTTGGTGTAAATGCTTTACAAAATCGAATGGAATGAAAAATGTATTCTTTCACTGTATGATTTTCTATACTAACTTTCATGAACATTTTCCACCCCTAGGAGGCATAAAATATTATCTTTCACAAGCGCGTTCACCCTCATAACCTCTTCATCGACATGAATAATCTCGCTAATGAGAAGCTTATTGATCCGATTTCGTAATATTTGCAACTTCAACACGTACTTCTGGCTGATAAACAAGTTTGAAATGAAGATAAGCCATGCATTGCGGCATCAGTTCATTTTATCAGATTATACACTTTTTTCTCACGAAGTCTTCATCCAAATAATATTTCAAGATCATCTTAGAAGTTTTTTCAAGGCTTTGTTCGAAAGAAGGTGTTGAGAGGAAGTTCAGTTTTAACAATTTACGAAATTTTCCATTATGAAAACATGCCATTTCGTCTCATCGTCTTATTGTTTTTTTTTTTGGTATATAACCTTCCACAATCTGAAAAATTAACGAAGCTAAATGAATAGAAAATCTGATGAAATGTAATGAATGGCAAACTAAAAGTTCACCCCGAAAAGTTATTGCCTTATATTATAACCACTCAAGAATCCTGGATCGAGGATAGTGAAGCATATTCTTAAATCAACTGGTGATCACGCTACAGAATGAAGTCAAACAAAAATTATCACCAAAGAAACTCATGAAAAAATTTGAAAAAAAGTCATAGAATCCGCATAAATTATTTTAGCAGGTAAAAAGGGTATTTCGAATAGCTATGTGGAAATGGAACGTACCTTGTTGCCATTACTAAGAAGAGATGTTGAAAACGGAAATATAAAACCTAACTGATTTATAAGAAACATCCAATACATGTATTCATGTAAATTATCGCCTATGACATGTCGAATTTCATTGTTTTGACGTACGTCAAAAGAATTAAAGCTATTCATAATTTGAGGCGAAAGTCCTAAAGCAAATTTCAGGTTTTGAAAATGGAAAAAAAATGTTTTCTGAAACGTCTACTACTAAAGAAACCTAAGTATAAATATTCAATGGAATGTGTCAACTTGTAGGTAAAATTTATAAATATGACAAGTTACTGACCAATTGGACTCTTCCGTGGTTTATATTAAGCAGTAATTTCTCTTAGTGAACTTTTCAGTTTGCCCTTCATTACACTTCAGCAGATCCTCTATTGATTGAGTTTTATTTATTTTTCAGATTATGGAAGGGTATATAGTTGGAAGTTTTGTTATGTATTCGAGACACTCTTTATTTTCATTATTCTGCAAGTTATCCATTCGTTAAAGCAATGCAAATTAATGAAACACGAAAAAAACCTTACCTATTCATTAAGAAAGTTATCAATATACGTAAATCAATTCAAATATAGAAGTATTCAGTCCTTCACAAAACATGTCTTTCAAAGAATATACCATTTCGTTTATTCTGAAACAGAGGGGTTAGTCCTCTTCGCCTTCAAAAAAACGATTCCTAGCACAGGCCAGATGATATGTTGTGATAATCGACCGTCCGTCCGTAGGGTTCGAGTCAGCGTTCCACCGGTCAATTGAATGAATAGAATGAAACATCCACGTCAAACCAATCAGCTACTGTTTCCCCAATATTTTGAAAATATTGAAAAAATTGCATAATCCTCATTGCCGTTGTCATTACTGAATCGTATAGATATGACAGAAGAAACTTTAACCGAATTATATATCCAAGCAATTCATTATTGAGAAGATATTTGCTCAATAATATCACAGATTGCAGCAGCATTTTCAAAATAGTAAATTACTATACTGTTGGTTGGTTGTTCACAAAAAAACTGCAAAATGATTTCATTGTGACGGTATTCTCTTACCAAATGAGTTATTTTGTTTCTCCAAGAATACTGGGCTCCTACTCAAGACGACCCTCCAATTGTCAAGAAATTAAAAATCAGAGAGATTTTTTATTGATTCTTGAATCAAAATCTGATGATTGGACAATGGGAAAACAATTTTCAATGGTAAATGTTCAAAAACGATTCCACGAATTTCCATACAATGCTTCAAACAAACTTCCATTGCCGACCTCACATGGTTGATAATCTCGGGAGTTATTTCTCTGCAATTCCTCATGATATTCTCTCTCAAATCTTCTAATGTTCTGGATTCTATCTCATACACTTTAGACTTCAAATGACCCCATAGAAAGAAATCTACAGGAGTGAGATCCGGAGACATTCCAGTGGCCATTCTGTAGGACATCTTCTGCCAATCCAGCAAACAGGAAAATGATCATCCAAAAATTGTTGCACTGGAGCTGCATAATGAGAAGATACACCATCCCATTGAAAAACTATTTCGTTTTCGAATAAATTTATGTCCTCCTCACTTGCTCTATTGATGCATAGTATTATTCGATTCTCTATCATATCCAAATATTTATCATTATCGATAAAAAAGGTCCTATGATGTGGTCACTTGAAATTCTTGTCTAAACATTCTTGAGGTCGTACGAGTATGACTGATTTCTGATTCTCGTGATAACTTAGTAAGAGACTGCGAATTTTTCATTAGTCAATTGTGCCCTAAAACTGCAGTACAAATAGCTGCATCGTTGACAACTCCTGAACGGTTATGCTTTTTATTGTTAACAGATCCAGTTTCCATTAATTTGTTCAATAATTCCGAAACGTATTTGTTTTGTGCATTTCTTCCTGGATGATTATCATGCAGCAGCTCTAGCACTATTTCTATTCTGGTAGTACAAACTCACTATTTCAATTCATTCTCGAAGCGTATTATAAACCATTGCTTCTCAAAAATTCACAAAAATAGAAAGAGGAATTGTAACTCCACCTGGTTGGTAATCGTTATTGTAGAATGAGACAAATACAAAATCAAAAGAATATCGAATTCAAACTTAACTAGGCAAAATAAGACTTTTTTGAAGTATACTTCACAAAAACAACTATGAAACCTAGGTAACAGATTGTACAAAAATTCATTCAGGGTGGCACGTTTTCAACTCAAACAATTTTAAGCTTCCAAACTAAGAGCTTCAGATCATAATGTATTCTACTTTGTTGAAATCTGTTCATCATACAACAACTAGAAGTCTTATTATATCAACAAGACCCAGACATTTTATGTTTCACAGAGCACTGGCTAACTTCGGATGAAATAAGGCACTTCACATTATCCAAATATAAACTAATAAATAGTTACAGTAGGAAATTATATACACATGGTGGTGTTTGTATATTATCTAAAGAAAATCTTATATTGACATGACACCCTTCACATTTTCTAAATGTATAGAGAGAAACTTTGAGGTAACAATAGCTGTATTAGAAATCCCAGAGAGGGAAAGAAAACTATATACTTTAGCACAATTTACAGAACACCAAATAGTAATTTCGATATATTTTTAGATGAAATAAAAGATCTGATGGACAACATTTTTGTAACATCACACTACCATATTTTATGTGGATATATTAATGTAGACACATTGAGTGAC
>WOGP01005715.1:0-12923 GCA_015342065.1 Leptinotarsa undecemlineata | reverse complement strand
AACGGAACTGCATCAGAATGTGTTAACTTGCAGAAAACTTTTAAGCTCTTTTTTGAATTTATATAAATTACTACGGTGTTTTAGCGAATCGGGAATAAAATTATAAAGATGAAAAATCGAATACGAAAAACTTCTCTGGAAAATTGCGGTCACAAGCAATCTAGTTTACACAATCATGATACACATAACAGCAATTTTATTAGACCTTAACGTTTCAGGCTGAAACTCCTATGATTTTAAATTGTATAATGCACTTCATGTCAATATTGAAAATATGAATATGTTTTGTTTTAAAAAAGTTATAAAAAAAATATTAAAAAAAGGCTGTTTTTATTCCACTTAATTTGTTAATATGTTATAATGTACCCTGTGAACTTCTTAAAAATATTTACTGTTTATTTCATTTTATAGTTAACTTTGTATCTTGAACCTATTTGTTTTTTTGACTTGTCATAAATATATTTTATAGATAACATGATCAAATTATTATAGATAACATGGTTGGGTTGAAAAACAGCTCAGGCTGAACCCCCGTCAATTCATCATTTATTGAAATTGTATCAAGACTATGTATTTTATTGTATATTATGAGGAATAAAGTCGATTTATTATTATTATTAAATAAATATATCTATCTAAGTGGAATTATTGTTCAACAAAAAAGAAGCAAAAATAACTGAGATTTCCATCTCCATTTTTGAAATGAAAGTGTCACAAAAAATAATTTCAAAAGATATTTATTTGCTTCTTGCTTCAAATTTAAAAATTATTTTCAAAAATTAATTAAATATGGGGATTATAGATCGATACTGTGCTAAAATAATTCGAACATATCTTGAAATGTTTATTCCGTGATGTCTAATGTGCATGCAACAGTAAATTCACTGATTGGTCCTTTTAAAACATATTTGATTGCCATGGTTTCTTGAATTTTATTTCGTTATCAACATTGACGTTGTAGATACTTGTTATTTTACCGCGATTTTTTACAGGAGCTAATATTCCAGCCGCCAAAGGACTTCAGTACCCTTTTCCAACGCATCCCCCGCTTCTGATGTCACCAGTTCCGTCACACCCACAAACTCCGCCGATGGCAACTACTTCTACTCCGGCTTTGGTAATAACAACAACTAGTACAACTTCTTCTAGCACCGCCACAACAACACGAGGCACCAGCCATGGTGAAAATAGACTGAAACCGTGTCCGGGTGTGCCTAGTGATAACAGAACATCTAGCAAAATGAACGTAAATAAAAGTACTGTAGTGTCTTCTTTACCGCCGGTAAAAATTTGTGAAAAGACTAATGTTAACATTCCGAATGCCAACGAAGGAGGTTCGGCATCGGATAAACATAAGTCTGTGCGGGAAATGAAATCGAACGAGAAATCTATCGATAAAATTGCTTGTCGAAGGGATTCGAACAGCAATTCTCCACGCGCCGACATCAAAACTAGAAGAAACAGCGATACCAGTGCTCGAAGGATAGATGAGAGTGATTCGAGCAATAGTCACAAAGAACGAGCTCAAAGCGAAGAGAGAAAGAGGGAACGTTTCGAAAAAATTAAAGTCGAAAACGAAAAATTGGAAAAGGAAAAATTCGAGAGGGAGCGAATTGAACGAGATCGACTTGAAAATGAGAAACAGGAGAAAATACGCCTGGAAAAAGAAAGGTTGGAAAAGGAGAGATTGGAGCGAGAAAGTGAATTGGAAAAGCAAAGGTTAGAAAAAGAGAGGTTGGAAAAAGAAAGGTTGGAACAACAGGAGAAGGAACTGGCAGAGAAGGAAAAGAGGCTAGAGAGAGAACAGCTGGAAAGAGAACGCCTGGAAAGAGAAAAAGCCCAAAAAGATCGGGAGCGACTGGAGAAGGAGAAACAAGAACAGATCGAGAGGGACCGATTAGAACGGGAAAGAATGAACAAAGAAAAAAGGGAAAGAGAGGAAAAAGCAAGGCGGGAAGAGGAGCAGAGAGAACGAGAGAAGTTAGAAAAAGAGAAGAGAGATCGAGAACAGAAGGAACGCGAAGAAACTCTTAAAAGAGAGCAGTTGGAAAGAGAAAGAAAGGACCGCGAAGAACAAGAACAGAGAGTTAGAGAAGAACAAGAGAAAAAAGAACGGGAGCAAAACGAAAAGCGAGAGGAAACGATTGAAAGAGAAAAACTGGAAAAGGAGAAACAAGAAAGAGAGAGGAAACAAGATGATGAACATTCTCGACATAGAAATGACAATCATGACAGAAGAAGAGATGAGTCTAAACACCGAGAAAATCACAGAGAAAATAACTTTTACGAAAATAAAAACATTAAAGATTCTGCAAGAGAGGATAAATCTGGCAAAGACAATAACCAAATCAATATGAAAGAGTCTCATGATCCAAGAACTAGCCACGATAAAAATAAGCTTCATCTAGAAAAAGACGTTGAAAGGAGGAAAGAAAACGTCAAAGAAAACCGGGATAATAACTTACATGACAAACAGAAAGGGTTTAACGAAAGCATGCGCGGTCTTGTCGAAAGTCGGCACATGTCCATTGAACTGGAAAAGAACAAAATTGTTGAAAAAACAGATCCCACTAAAAGAAAAGAGAGGAATAACAGTTTACCTGCCAATATTGGTTCAAAACGCAGGTTGAGCTCTCACGAAATTCCAGAAAGTTTGGGGGAAAGTAAAAAAATGAAGTTGTCACATGATCATAAGAAACTATCAGAAAGACGGGATTCAAAGGACAGCTGCAGATCAGAAGAAAGATCAAAAAGTAGAAACAAAAACAACATCAGCAAATCACACGATAAGTATAATAATTCAAAAGACTGCGATGAAAAACGGAGAGAAAAAGAGGAACGGCACAAAAAACACAAGTTAGAGAAACTGAAATCTAAAAGTAAAAGTAGAGAAAAAGATTCTAATCATGATTCTACAATTACTCCTAAGAGTCCGCTGACGGACAAAGAATTTTTAAATAGGCTGGATCTAAGAAGCATTGAAGAATTCGACAAACAACAGAAGGAATATAAAGAAAAACGTAAAGAGAGTCTTCCTGAGGAGCAAGACAAAAATCGAAAAGACAAGATTTCTTCTTCAGAGAAAATGCCCAATTCTGAGAAGATCATGAAATGTCGTACAGATGAGTCGATTTCAAAAATTGCCGAGGAAAGAAAAAAGCGAGATAGAATCCGAAAATTAACCAATAGCTCGGACACAGACTCAGACGAACCAAAGAAACATTCCATATTCGATATCGTTGACGATGAACCTGCTTATATTTCTATGTATGATAAGGTGAAAGCAAGAAGTTGTAAAAACATGGCAAAACTAGAAGAAGAGAAACGACAGGAAAAGCTGAAAGCCAAATTCAACCAATTAAAACAAAGCAGGGCAAAACGGGAAGAGAAGAAAAGATCAACTTCTTGGGATGAAGATTCAGACTCTGAAAATCCTTCTGAAATGAAACTGAAGAGGTGTCCAAAGATGCTTATTGATAGTTCAGACGATGAAAGTCGAGAGAGGAAATCTAGAAAGAAAAAAGACATTTATTCAGATTCCGATTGTTCAACAATCCTGAAGCATATTAAACAAGAACCCCTTGATACTAGTGATGATGATAGTAAGAACAAAAGTTTAACTATTAAAGCGTTTAAATCTCGAATAACAAGTGATACTTCTGAAGATGAGTACAATAAAAAGAAAATACAAGATCAAGTTAAAATCGAATCATTCTCAGACGCTGGGAATTCTGAAATACAGGGATTCTCGGAAAGTGATGAAAAACCGCAGCCATCTAAAGTTAAGGATGAGATAGAGCGTATGGTAAAGAAGGAAAGACGCAACAGTAAACATCAAGAAACATTACCAGAAGTTGACATTCACGCTTTCAGTGACATAAGCATGTCAGAAATGAAAACTGAAAAATTCAGTAGTGTTCACTCTTTCGTTGACAATACTTCTGATGAAGACAATCATGAAATCGCCAAGAAAGAACGATCAGAAAGAAAAGAGAAAAAACACAAGAAAAAACAAAAGAAACAAAAACATTCTTCGAACCCCGAAGAAACCAGCAAACTTGATAGTATTTCTGATTCAGTTCAATCCGAAGCTCTGGAGAAAAGCAAACACGAAAAAAAGAAGGAGCACAGCAAAAAAGAAAAACGGCGAGATAAAACCAGAGAAGGTCGGGAAAAGTCAAAAAAGGCAAAGAAAAATAAACTTGAAAACAAATCCGAAGGAAAAAGAGATGGGAAAATGGAAAATATATTCGGTTCATTATCTGAAGATTCTGAATCTGGAGTTAAAGATATTGGGCAGGAACAGAAATCAAATGTATCTGTTGAAGAAGACGTTCACCGCCAAATAACTCATAACAGCGAGCCAGAGAAAGATTTCGAAAGCAAAATCAAAGAGAAAGAAGACCGAGAAAGAGAACGTGAGGAACACCATAAAAAGAAAAAAGAAAAGAAACGTCGTGAAAAAGAACGTCGTCTTCAAGAAGCTGCTGTATCTGCAGCAGCCACTCAGATCCAAGCTAGCAATGAAAATAGCATGGACTTTGCGGATATGGGAAAACAACTTGAGGCAAATATGATGCAAGATGAAAGCCTTGATGGAGTGGAGAATGATCCCAAAGACATTGGAAACACCAAATTCGAGAAAACAGATTCTTTTAGATTTACCGAATCTGCTGATCTACCTGAAATCAAAAGAGAAAAGGAAGACAGGAAAGAAGGAAAGGAGAAGAAGAAGAAAAGAAAAAAGAGCAAAGATGAAAAAAGCAAACACCATCACCATCACCACCACCACCATCATCACCATGATAAAAATAAATCCAAAACTCCTGAAATTAAAATAGAAATCCCTCCAACTGAAGAAACCAAATTGGAAATAGAGGAGCCTGTAGTAAAACCACCAACTCTACCACAGAATCCAAGTTTACCGACAATCCTGGATGAAAATATTCCCAATAATGTTAAAACCCTTACTCCAGAATTTTTGATGTCTCCTATGAACCCTATTATCAGTCCACTTCCGAAAACTCCTACAACATCAAAAGAGAAAAAGCGTGAGAAATTCTTACCTGGATTCGGAACTGAAATCGATGAAAAAATTCACGAATCTGCTGTGAAGTCAATTTCCGATTTTGAAACGACTCCTAAAAAAGAAGAGCCTATCAATGAAGACGATCATGAGCCAGAAAAACAATCTCCAATACCTGAAGAGAAACCTAGAGTTGTTATATCTCAAGAAGAAACAGAAGATGCAGTCGCTGCTTTATTGGGAGAGAGTTTTGGTGTTGGCAAGCAAGAATCATTTTATGATGACGACAGCAGCGTCAATGATCCACCTCCTATAGTAGAGGAAAGTAACGTCCAAGATGACGAAGAAATGCGACAGGCTGTGCAAAGTCTTAGCGCCACTGATATGGACGTGAAACCAGACACTCCCCAAAGTGAACATGAATTGCAAATTGACACTGACACTGAGGAACAAGAAGACACCCCCGTCAAGTTTGATCCACCAGTCAAGAGTCCTGAGCCAACAGAAGTTGATAGGCTTCCAAAAACTCTTGAAGTTGTCCCTTATTTTCATAAAAATATGGATTCAAACACTCCAAAAGTGTCTCCTCCTAAAGATAATTTGAACATTGGCAGTCCACCTTCACTTACCCCTATAAGGCAACAGATGGTAATTCTTGCAGAGTTTAAGAAGAACCTGGATGAGAAAAACCTTCCTCCAGTGCTACCAGAACAGCCACAAAGAACCGTTATTGCCCAGTCTTGGGCGGTTGACAAAAATCAAGACATCAGTTCTCCGAAGCCACCCCAGGCGTCAGTAATCAAAATTGAGAGCAAATCAATGCCTGTTCCTCCTCTTGTTGAACCCCAACACTCGAAAACTATTACACCACCACCAAACAGGCAATTTACCAGTCCAACGCATTTGAAAATCACAGAACCGCAATATCCTCCTTTGAAAGCCTTATCAAAAACAGATTTGTCAAGTCTTTCACCAACTCCAAACCAATCCAGCAAAGTACAACCTATACAAGTTTCTCAGTCTCCTGTAAAATCTCCGAATTTACCACAATTGCATAATCTACCAGCTCGTTCTCCAGTTCAAATGAATAAGCCGCCGATATCTGTTAGTGACCCCGGACTGCCGTCACCGAAATTATCATCGGGAGTGATTCACAGTAGACTTCCTATAACACCTGTTATGGCATCCAAACCACAACAACCTACCACAGTTATTCTACAACCGTCAAAAGTAGCTCTTCCACTAGAACCACCAAAATTGGTTTCAACATCTGATCACAGGTCTCAAGATCGGCCAAGGATGATATTTCAGACATCTACAATTCAACCTCCACAGTTTGGCAGTTTTTCAACAAATCAACCAAGGATGATGCTTCAAGGAAATATTAGGCATCTTCCACCACAGGGCCTATTAGTACCTACAAGACAGGTGCCAACTTCGCACAATTTTGGCTATTTGGCCAACATTCCCCATACTTCTTTCAATCTCACCCCAATATCCAAAGAAAAACAAGAGAATTTGTTAGATAAGAGCCACATTGACTCTAAATTGCAACAACCTTTTCCTCCAGCTTCAAGTCTAGCCAACACCCAAAGTACCGCAATGCCTCCTAAAGTGGTAGTTCCAGCAAACATCCAACAGAATCCATCATTATTGCAGCCTCTGACAATTCCTAAAGAACTCAGTTGTTTGCCTTGTCCACCAGCAATGGGAAGTCCTAAGCCGATAACAAGTTCTCCGAGTCCAAAACCATTTATGCCAATGTGCTCTAGTCCAAAATTACAAACTACTCCAAATGTTTCAAGTTCCAAATCACTTATTGCTATTTCGAATCCAATCACAATTCAAACTCCACTTCTCAGTCCTAAACCTACCATGAGCTCGTCAATTTCTTCATCAATAGAAACTCTTGCTCAAACAAGTATTATTCAATCTATTTCGAAACCAGATATTAGTCCCAACGTATCCGTTCTTAATTTTTCTGAACCAAACAAGCTCAACGTGATTACTGAATTGAGGAGATCAACTCCAAGTCCTGTTATTGTATCTATGCCAGGCCAGACTTCAAAACATGTTGCTGTCGTATCAAAACCTACGGAAGTTATCGTTTCTGATACACAGACCAACATAAAGTTGGAGGATCCACCTGTCAAACTGGCTATTGAAAAAGTCACAGATGAACTAAACTCATATCTGGAAAAAGCTTCGCCGGAAATAAAAGAGGCAAGTCTACCAAAACCTGAAATCAAGCTGGAATCTGAAGTAAAATCTGAAGTGAAACTCAATATGAAATCTGAACAGAATAACCAAGATGTTAAACAAGATATCAAACCAGATCTAGAAAATTTTCAAAAGGAACAATTCGTTGAAACTATGCAAGATATCAAGCAAGAGGATGCTGAACAATCATCTCAAGTGGAGAAAGAAACAGTTTCTGTTAAAGAAATTGATAAGTTTGATGAGGAAAAAACAGAAACGGAGAGCGTTATTTCCAACATTAGTAAAGAAAGATCTGCTAGTGCTGATATTCTGGCAAAAGATGACCCGCTCGATACAAAAGAAGATAGTGACTACTGGTCAGCAAAAGAGGTTAACATTGACTCTGTTATCAAGACCCTTTGTTCTGGTGACGAACTTTCAGATCACAGCAGCGAGAATGGAAAAGATTATTGGTTTGAAGACAATAAACCAACTGAAATTATAAAACCTGAAACAATTGCAAATGATACTGCTTTTGATAAGAAAGAACAACCATTGATTGTATCAGAGAGTAATAAATCTATGCAATATGATACTCATGCATCAGAGGAGAGTAAGATTGATTCGGCCATGGAAAGTAATACAATAGTTCTTCCAGTGGAAATTAAAACTGTTGAATCTGCGGGAAGTGAGAAAGATGAACCTATAGAAAGTAAAAATAATGAAACCACAGAAATGAAAACTGATATAACAACAGAAAGTAAAAATGATGAAAGCATGAATGATGTGTCTGTCGAAGGAAAGGTTGAGGAATCTGAAGTTCAAGATGAAACTATGGAAGTAGAGGAATTGAAAGAAACCATTACAGTCCGTGGTAATACTCGCGGACGTGGAGGAAGAACTAGGGGCAGAGGAAAGGCTCGCGGAAGCATTGTAGATAACGGAGGTATACAAACTCGTCGTGCAAAACTCACCAAAGAGCTTGCAGCCATCACATCTCCGACTAAAAGGGGCAGGGGTGGAAGAACTCGCAATGAACGTAAAGTAACCAAATCAGAGTCCGAATCGATACCAACGGATGTCTATGAGTTCCGCGATGAATCTGATGAAGTTAACAAAGAACAACGGCCGCGGTTAATTTTGACAATAAAATCGCCGGCTGTGTCTAGTTCTAACAACTCGCAAACGACGGCAATCATCAAAGAAATTACAAAAGATGGTGCAAAAGAAATATCTAAGGAAATTACCAAAGAAATTCTTTCAAGTCCTGTGAAACCGATAGAAACGAAGGAAGAATTCACCAGTCCCACCACTGCAAATACACGAAAGTCGCGGCGTCTACAAGAAAAAGATACTTTTAGAAGCGCAGTAGATGACACTATAGAAGAAGTAGTTAAAAACAACATTCAAACACGTGCCTCGAATCAAAGAAGGTCCACACGGCAAGTTACTCCAAAATCGGCGCCTGTTCAACTAGAAGTACCCAGAAAATCACCTAGGGGACGAAAAGGGCGAAGGGGTTCTGAAGCTACCGAAATCTCATCTTCAGAAGAAACACCAAAAGAGGAAATCAAATCGGCTTCTCCGGTTAAAGAAATTGAGAAACCAAAAGAGGCTGAAAAACCTGCAGAACCCATCGTAGAAGCTGAAAAGCCTGATGTATTACATGAACAACCTAAGGAAAAACCTCTCGAAGGTCTCAAAACGGTGGTTCTCCGTCGCCTCAAAGGTGAGGCTGAGAATAACAATCCAGATGAGCCCACTAATCTTATTGATCCTGTGACAGGAGAATTGATCCCAATGAGAGAAAGTGAAGAGGGCAAATATGTTCCTTTGCCTGGGAGCAGGGATCCTAAAAAACCAGAGAGTAATGCTAAAGATAACTTCCCTCCACCTCTTGCACAACCCAATTTGAAAGAGCTGATCAAACCTCAAGGTAGTGTAATAGCACAGCCTCAACAGGTTGCTGTGGTCCAGCCGATGAAACATCATAGTTTCAAAGCTCATGTACTATCGGCGCAGGCTGCACACGCAGTGGTTAGTCAGCAACCAGCACCTATTCAGGCGAACCCTGTCCTTTCACTATCTGTACGACCTGCCAGTGCGAGTTCGAAGAATACACCTCAGATCAAATCAGTAGCTTCTGTGGTAGTTTCAAAGACCAATGCTTCAGTCTCTGTAGCAAAGACCGTCTCTCCTATGATAGTTAGCAAAACCGTTACTCCAATAGTGACCTCAAAACCGCTAACGCCAGTCATCATAACAAAACCAGTTACTCCAATCAGTCAACACCTCAGTGTCAATACAAGTTTGGGAATTAGCTCCATTACCTCAACCAACTTGTCACCCAGACCTATTGTGCCCTTATCTGGATCGTCAAAGGTCATTCCTACGCTGGTTAAACCTCCCGTTTTATCGCCAGTGATGCTGAGTAATCAACAGAAAATGTTGCAAGTCAGCAAACAACAACAGATGAGCAAATGTCACGTGGTATCGCCGATGGTCAACCAAGGTCAGATAGTCAACACTCAACTGGCACACGTGAAGCATCAGTCAGTCATGAAGCAACAACAGCAGCAGCAGCAGCTGCAGCAAGTCATTATGGGGAAAGGGCCCATGGTCAAGCCTTTACACCAGCAACAGATCCTCAGCGGGGCGGTCCCGAGCCCACCTCTAAGCAAACCTCAGTCGATGCTCACGAACCAATCCAGAATCATTCAAGGACCTCTGCCTGCAGGCTCGAAGGGGGTAATGGAGCCGCCAAAAGTGGAAGTCACCATGTCTAACGTCATTCTGGGACAACGGCCAAAACTGTCTCCTCAGGGTCCTCAACAAAGGCTGGTTGGTCAAACGGGACTTCCTGTTCCTGGCTATGAAGCTAGTTTGGTAAGCATTTTTTTTTATTATTCTAAGTGTGAGTCAACTAACAAATTTCAATTAATAACATGCAGCATGGAGAGCGGAGTTTACTCAATCGTAGTCGAAGTCCACCACCAGCTCATCAAAATTCTCCATCACCGAAGGTGAAATATTTGTATATTTTTCAATGTTTTGATGTTGCATGTATCATTATCAATTTTCTTCTTTACTAGAGTTTTTTTTTTTGGAAAAATGTGTATGTTACTAGAAGATATGTCATGTATATGTATATGTTTACATGAACTTGGATTGTACTTTATTTTTAAGTTTATTCTTCTTGTTCTCAATTGACTTTACTTTTAGAATAATTCACAAAATCATAGGTTAGTAGCTAACTACAATTTTCATATACCGTCAGACATATCTTGCTATATGGAAGAAAATTAACTGATGGGGGTGCTAGATTTTGTTGATAAATGATTGTAACAAAAAGTGAACAGCTGATGTCAGAATGAAAAAAAGTTTGAAAGGTTAGGCTGTACATCTTCTAGTTGTACATCCATACCCACTGCACCATAATCACATTGTTTTTACGATAAAATAGTTCCAAGTGATTAACGAAAGCAATTGGATGGAACTGCTTGTTAATCATAGTTTAGAAACATTTATTAGTTTTATATACATAGAGGATATCCAATTTTTTGCTATTACTTATGAACTGTAGTTCATTTGAATGTTTTTTCTATTGCTATAATATCAATATGTAACAATATCCAATTCATATTTTCTTTCAGGGAGAGACGATTGCCCATTTTCCACCCGGGCCTTTACGACCACCAGAAATCAACCCAGCACACTATATGCATCCTTCCCATGTCATACAATATCAACAATATCTTCGACAACAACAGTTGCACCTCACAAGGTAGGGATATTTCTAGATCTCTTCATGTTTACTTTCAAAAATCAATGTTAGAAAAATCAGGCTTCGTCCAACATTTTCCATCTATAAAACTAGTATGTTTTTGATCTACCACTGCCCATTTTTCCATACCAGAATTATCAAAAGACAGAAATATGCAATTAAAGTATGTTTGAGGTGCTCATTCTAACAGCTCTTATTTTTTGTCAGATCTGGAGGAGTTGAGAAAGTTGGAGATGGTCAAGAAGGAGAAGAAGCACCTGTTACTTCACCACCGTTAGAATTGAGAAGACCTGGATCGGTTGGGCTAGCATTGACGGGGCGAGGTGCTGCTGTTCCTCATAGTTTGCATTCTCCTCACGACAGAGCTACAGGTAAGCTTTCGAAGAAAAGTTTCATAGAACAATACATTAAAATATTTACTTCATTATCCATTATCGTACTTTCTTGTTTCAACTTACGAATTTGATATTTAGGTTTTTACAATTTTTCCATCAACTCTTGAAACGTTTTGGTCTGTCAGTGTGAAAGCGTATCAGTTATTCTGGTATAGGTTGACTGGTTTGAGATTCGAGGAGAGTGACATGCTTACCAATGTACTTCTCTTGCTTTTAATATTTAATATCTAATAATCAATAAACAACTCAGTGTCTTCTGAATCAAGTTTTGAGATTGCAGATCCTATTTTTACACTTATTGTTTACCTTCATTGTTTAATACATTGAAGGATAGTGTCTGCATATGCAGCCATTTATATAATGATGTGGAGGGACAGGATTGCATATAGTCAAAAATGCAGTGACATTACTTTTCATAGTTTTCCGCGAGAATATCATTGTTTTGGAGTTTACTGACTTCTTCAGAGGTTGTTTGTTTTCTATTTTGATATAGATTGTTCAGTACCAAGATTTAGAGAACAGAGCTCTTGCTCTTAATCTGATGTTACAGGGAGGACAGTTGGGGTTGGATATTTTGGAAAGGGCATGACGATCCACCACGACAAGGTTTTTCACAACGAAAGGGCGTCTAGTTTCGCGAAGGTTCCGTTATCGACCCTGAGTGACATGATAGTTATTAATCCTTTTGGCATCTTAGAATGAGGCGTTCATTTAGAAGAGCTCTCACCTCAACGGATGACACCTTTTTCAGGCATAACTCCAGTGTTGCTTTCAATATGTATATAAAAATAATATTTAATGACATTTTAATCCATTTATCTTTTGTTATAGATTCACCCCAAGTGGGTCAGGTATACAACGTCCACTCTACTCGACTCCAACACTACCACCCTACCCGATACCACTATGAACAGACAGAGCCTCCACCAGCTCACCGTCCAATGACCAGTCATGGTTCCCTGGCTGCCCTGGGCAGCGACCGCGGACTTGCACACATCACACCCCTGGGCACTCCTGATAGGCCGCTCAGCGGTCATGCAGCAGTGACTGCCCACATGGGTGGCCTTGCAACACCGGACAGGCCGATTTCTAGTCACGTTGAGAGGCCGATATCTGCTCACGGAATGATGGGCGCCGGCTTGGGAGCCGCAGGGAACCTTATGGGGGCTGTGGCGAGACACATCGGTGCAGACACTCCTACAAGTCAGAGAGGATTGCAAGCTGCCACACCCCCTCATGCTAGTCAAGTTCCACCGCAGGCAGAGAGTTTGTTTATGCTCCTGAAGGTGAGTTATTACTTATAATATATTAGATTTATATTAAAAAAAACACAAGGTTATTTTAAATACTATATAGTTCATACATAAAAGTCACATTCCTTCTTAACTTTTGATGGCATAATTTTTAGTACTTTTTTTTAAAAAAAAACAATATGCATCACTTGTCGTCGAGAGGGTTCTACCAGTTTTTTTCATTGTTATTGTAACGCCTCATTTGATAGCTTTTCAGTATATATATA
>WOGP01005714.1:0-12925 GCA_015342065.1 Leptinotarsa undecemlineata | reverse complement strand
GTTTCGTCCAAATATAAAATTTGCCGTTGTTCTTGTCTATATTTAGTTATTTGTTCTTAGTATTTGCTACGCAATTCCACTATTCTTCTGTTTTCCATAATTGCTTGACGTTAGTTTTTATTTTAAATCTAAATCTTAGTTTCTTCATCCTATTCTGAAGAGTTTTGTTAGCAACTGACGATATGACCGAAAGTATTTAATTTCTTTCTTATGATTTCAGTTGTAGGAATCTCATTGCTTTTGTGCTAGTCGTATATCGTTTTTTCAATGATTTTATTATAAGAACATCTGAAGGTTTTGGTAATCCCGTATCACATCGTATTTTGCGTTCATAAGGTTTGTTTTTGACTATTTTACGTACTGTTGAGATAATAATTTCGGTCAATTCTGATATTGCTTGTAATAGTTTGTTTCCCTCGAAACCAAACTTGAAATGTAGATTCTTATATACATTGAAACATACTTTCTGTATTTCAATATTAAAAGGTATAATAATCTTATTCACTAGTATCTCTTTTTCGCATTGTTCACCATCGCTGTTGGAATTACTACACTGGAAAAGTCTGCGTTGTTATCACACTCATTATTATTATTAGTACTTGTCCAAGGACGCCACATCTTAAACAGATAACAAAAATGTTAATTAATTATAACTCCACCAATATCGAATTTCAACACTCAAATCCCGATCAGTTCCTGAACTGAACGTTAACAAAACGACTCATATAACCATTTTCGCATCCTATTCGTCACCGTAAAATGACTTCAAATTCAATTTTATGCCTCTTCAGCCAATCATAAAACTCGGTTAGTGAAAATCATCCAATACGAACTGCCAAGTCTACAGTCCGCGTGGACTAGTTGGCAGCGGCTTCATTTCTCTGTATTGGTTTTGAGTTCGCCGACAGCTTTAAATATGCATCCTATCGGTTACTCCGACTATACCGTAATGCAAGTTGATTTACTGGACAGAATGAAATAGATATATTTCATCAATTTCATTACAAATGCTGTTGCAATCTTCATTGAGGTCGAAACGGAAGGCATTCAAACCATTTCCGGACCAATCTGCGAATAATGACTCAGGCTGAAGATTCTCCTCCTGTTCCAGAAGCTCAAGTCACGTAACATTCGAGGAAGAAATAGTCACGCCCCTTTCATTTGTCGGATCGATGGCTTCCATCCAGAGTGCCGTGGAATTGCCGAACTCGTGGCCAACGCAATGCCAGTTGTAGTCGTCGCGACGCTGGCGTCCGGATAGTCGCTTCGAGCCGAAAGTTTGGATTAACGCGTCGCCGAAGACGTGCTCTTGTGAACCGCTGATTCGAAAATGCGATTAAAATTCATTCCGATGATTTTTCAATGACGGATCTTGGATTTTAGTATTTGTGTTTATGGTGGTTGGATTTATATGGAATGTGACATTTGGAGAGTTTTTCGGTAACAGCAAAAACTTTTAGTGTCTGCAGCGAATGAGTTGTGAAACTTAGAAACTATACGGAAGTTGGTTATTCGTAATTGATCTTCAGGTAATTCATTTCGACATTCAAATCGTTCGTACAAGTGCAAAGTTCTGTATCTCTACATAAGAACATATTTCGTTTTACCATTCCGTATTCGGTAGTGGCCGTTCAATCGTGTATTTATACAGTGAATTCCAGTTGAAACGAGTCAGCTCAATGAGTAAATCAATATTGATACTGTGATATTGATACTGTACAAACATTGAAAGGTTTTTTAATTATGTATCCAATTTTGTAACAATTTTGACATTACAACAATGTCAATGTCACTTATTATTTCGTGATTTAATTCAACTTCATTCATCTTGAAAACAATTCCAATAGGTAAAATGTTCGAACTGAGTAATATTGAATGATACTTACAAATACAAACTCACCAGAGAAAGTTTCTTGTTTAAGTACACAATATGGTCCTAAATTTTATCACTTAGTTACTGCTGAAGTTGTTGATGCTTATGTCAAAATTATTCTCAAATAGTGACTGCCAGCTCAGTTTTATTATCGAAGTTTTTTATTTTGGTCCTGTTTGAACCAGAGTTATTATTTCGTTTATTACCTTTTGTTTAATAAAAAATGGTTCATGCAGTTCAAAAACGGATTGGAATGGTGGGTTTTTACTACAAACATGTAAAATCTGTAAAGGACCCTGCTTGTGTTTTCATGAAAGACAGGAATGAGAGACATGAATATGGATTGGTGATTGAAAATGGTAACGTTAATAACAGATTACGTGACTGTTGTAGGCCACCTTACCTTGATGGGGAGTCGTGTCAAAGTTTTTAGAATTCCTAATCAACAGAGTGAAAATGATTCATGAATCGAACGGAAATGATTTCCACGGGAGAGTTGAATTTAGTGCGATTCTTTCGGAACGTGTCAACCGTAATCAAGCTTTGTTGTACCAGGTGTTTTTTGGATGTATCTACGTTTTATCTAGATATTCAAATACATCGTGAACATTTTTCAAATGATTCACATCCGAATATGGCATGCCAATTTTAAGGACAAAACACAAGCACTACAGGAAAATCCTTAAGGACTTTCAGAGCAGTGCCTGTGCGAAAGTAGCAATTCACATTGGATTTAAATCGCTGGAGATGAAAGAGTTCCCAACCAGTGACGTTCGAGGTGTACTAAGTTGAACCTAAAAATCATGAGCAGCCACAGTCCGTCGCGTATTTCTGATATGTACCGCTCTTGGTGGAATCAAGGGTGCCAAGTCACTTGAACACCTCTCGAGAAAGTGTCTATAGAAGAGAGACAAATCTTTAAACTTTCTTCGATGTTCCAGGCTATCAAGGTTGCACGTGACGTTTGCGTCTCCAATCAGGTGGATGGTTCTTTTCTGGGTGGAATATAGCATTAGAAAATGTTGAGGTGTGTAACTTTTTTTGGTTTGGAACAGTGTTCTAAGCTTTTGAGAAGCATCCTTTGCAATTCCAGCGACATTATCGCGCCAAGACGTTTTGATGCCCATTTTAATCTTCAACAAACGTATCGAAGCAGAAAGCGTAATTGTCTGACCTGACATTATTATACCCGGTTCGGAGGCATTTATCTTCTGGGAGAAAACCGATGCCAGGGTTTTTGTGTCATTGAATTGAACCTGGTTACTTTCATCCCAATTTGAAATCACTTCGAGATCCACAATAAGATATGCAAACTCCTGCTGTCGGTGAAGATGTGCCTCCATAGCTGTTGTCCTGGGATCCAAATGGACAAGTGTGCTGTAGTCAGCAAAGCAAAGGAATCTTGTTTTTTCCCAATAAGTCGTTGATATACAATGAAAAGTGGGTTGGAGACAATATGGATCCTGTATCGTTGTATCAACAACGCCGTTCAGTTATATCCTATTTTGAAAAATTGGGTAGTTGAAAGTTGGGGGTCTTTCTCATTGACTTTCCACATCAGTGTATTGGAAGGAGAGGTTCCTTGGTGATAATTCAATTGAGAACGGTTCCTATAATGAAATACCACGGAAACCATCGGTTAAGACGATTTAAAAAATACTAAGAAGTATGGAACATACTAAGGTGTCAGAATTTGATCACACTCGCTTTGAACAGAAATCTATAGGTGTATAATCCACCATAATTTCCCCTACCTATGAAATTTTAGAATGGCTAATCAAACGGTTTGAAACTCTCACAATTGATTTTAAGTGTCAATAATTCACATGAAGTCATAGTGTAAAGTTGCGGGATGGAAAGTTTTAGTATCATTTGATGCATCCTCGTTCCTATACCAAAAACTATAGAATATTTGAGGGATCTTCTGAAGGTCATTGGTCAGATTGAAGAAGTAATCGAATAGTACATGAAGCTGATAAAGAATCTGCATGGAACAGAATTGCTGAAATGATCCTGATGGTTCTGTACTTATTATGGAACTAGGTGTCGGGCGATGGACTGCTCTTGTACCTAATTGGTCCGACTCTCTTTCAATTATTGGGGGAATCTTAGTGTTATGAAGTGGCAGTATTCATGTTTTCTTGATGTTTAAGCGATACATATATTCTTCGAATAATTGAAGAAGGGTCGGACTAATCGGGTACAAGAGAAGTCTGTCTTCGACTCCTTGTCCCATTATAAGTAATGGAACACCTGGATGACAAGAAGATTCATGGACTTCTGGCAGAATCTTACAGGATTGGCTCACTCCAAGGCGTTTATTCACCCTTCGAAACTTGATACCAAACAATTGTTGGACTACAGTAGGGATGAACTACGATGTCTAACAAGCCTTCTTATAGGTCACTGCCATTTGAATCATCATGTGCAGTGACTCGGCCTGTCGGAAGACAGTGTGTATTGCCTCTGTTTGCAAAATGATGAAACAGCAGAGCACATACTTTGTGCCTGCCCCGCTCGGGACCGAATCAGGTTTCCAGAGTTCGGCAGAGCACCATGCAATCTAATTGGTTTCGTTAAGAAACTAGGTTTATTTGGTCGAGTATTAATTGGTGTATGCCACAATAAACCCTTGCGGGTTGCGGTGGAGAGATCGAATAGACACACTCACTTTGGACCTAACCTAACTTAACCCCATTATGAGTAGAAATACACAGAAAGGATTTTCCTTTTGCGCATCGCAGCAAGGTGGATCACTTCGACCGTTGCCCTATTGCTTTTGATAATATCTGCCGCAGTAGCAGGCGGAACGTTAGATATAAAAACCTGCAGAACACGGATAATGAATCTGGAAACATCGAACAATGTGTGTAATGAAAGCATACACATAAGAAAGATATGATATATGTAGAAAATGATCAGCGACATGGCTAAAACCTGAAAGCTTCGAATAATAACGTAGATAAATTAATTAAAGAATCTGAATTTGAGTATAATATTCGTGAATCTTCAGCTTCTTGAAAATATATTAAATCTAAGTTCATTGCCCTTCTGCATGAACGAATATACACCAACACATTAGACGATGTTTTCAAAAAGATAAACGTTAAAGCCTTTGTTAAAACCTTTGAACCCTTCAGCTTACTCCAACAAATGTTAGTTAATCCTAAAGAGAAGTTTGAGAAGTGAAGACTGTGACAACAAAATACATCGGTCTCACTGAGCAAGTTATTGAAACTCGTTTCAAAGAACATGTAGCACACATTCGATATCGGAGACTGGAAAAACTTGATGTCACTCAACCAGTGACGAAGTTCCCATCCCAAAACCATTGCCATTGTTCATTTTCATATGAAACACTCTGTTGATATTAGTGGAAACTTCTTTGTGAAAATTTACCTTGAATTTCTACCCGAGGTCATTGATGTGTATTTGAGAATGAAAGTGGAACTGTACCCTGTTAGATATAAAGAGACGAGTTTTAGAGTTTGAAATCATGAAAGTGGTTGGTGATTCACGCGTCGAGAAGAGTATCGCAGTATTTCATAATAGTGCTCATTTCGGAGTGATACTGTGATAGAAACATCTGAGTACATGCTGATTCATATTTGCAATCAAATATGGACAGTAGATTCAGCAGCATAACATTTTATATGTTGATAACATCTATACCTGACAACCAGTCACTGTAAGGTCTCCATTGATATCTTCTGACCACATACTCATTTCAGTGATGTGTGAGTTACCGATAAATGTCGGGGAACAATGCAAGCTGGACCAAGTTTAGCATTACAGATCCGCTGAGTGGGATGATCTTCAAAACCATTTGCGAATTTATTCCTGGCTAGACGTTTGTTTCAGCTCTGATGATCCATCAACTTGTGCATTTGAAGTTACGGAAGTTATTCTTCAATCATCCATGTATAAATATATTTCTTTTCGATTTAAACGAAATTCTAACGGAAAACCTTGGTTCAACAAAGATTGCGAGCAAGCTGCGCCTTCAAAAATCACACCTAATGGCAGTGGCGCTAAAATTCCAGTGTCGGAAACCAAATCAACTTTTTTATTGCTCATAGCAGCTGCAAACTCAGAATAAATGGAAGCAAAGAACTTCAAATTCACAGAATTAGGGATAACCTGCTTGCCAATCGCAACAGGTGTAGATCCTTCTGGTTGGTAGCTAAAACTGTTAATCAAATCTTCATGAAATTCATAGTTCCACCACTAACACAAGCAGTTGGTTCAATTGCAACAACAGCTTTAGAAAATGCAAATCTACTAGTTCCACAATTTTCTGGAAACGGCACCACTCACTAGTCCCACACTAGAATCCACAATGCCGAAAATTACTTTTCGATTTCGTCTAGTCGGGTGAATTCTGAAATAAGCGTCTGATCCTGATGGAGTGCTTGTCATTGTATTCGGAAACTGCGGCAATGAAGTCGCACTAGTATTTTGCAGACTTTTCTACCTGTCTCACAAGAAAGGCAGTTTTCTTTTTGTTGAAAGTTTGCTCGCATTCAGCCTATTTCCAGAGGGGGCAAGAAAAATGACTATAGACCAGTCGTTATACTATCAATGATATCAAAAATCATGGAGTAAGCCATAAACCACCATATCCTCAAATATTCGGAAGGCTTTAACATCGTGAGCGATCATCAATATGTCTTTTGGAAACAAAGATCGACAGGCGACCATCTATCGAATGTCACCCATATTGGAAATCGTGCAATCGAGAAACATGGAGAGTCAAGAGCTGTTGCGCTTGATCTCAAACCTTTGACCATGTGTGGCATGAGGATTTGCTGGTCAAACTTCGATACTATGGCTTTTCTGCCAAAAAAATGTCTCCAAGTTGGATATACTAATATCAGGACAGACAATTCCGCTTTCTTCTTCGATAAGTTTGTTGGGGGTCAAAATGGACACCAATATGTGTTGGCACAATCATGTCGCTGGAAATGCAAAGGCTGCTTCTCAAAAGCTTGGAACCAGAAAACTGTACATACCTCATAAATTTTTGATGCTTTATAAAGCTCGTATTAGACTTTCTTTGGAGTATTGTTCTCTTGTATGCAGCTCTGCTCATGAGCATACCTTGTGTTTTGTCCTTAAAAAAGTGTTCCAATAATTCCGGTAACTATCCAGAATAACTGATGACACAATTTCAATAAACTCTAACCGATAATAAAATATCTGCGAGTGAAGCGCTCTTTCCCTGCAGCTTTTACTGCAAGGCAACTAGTTCAAACCAGAACCCGAAATTAATAAATCTTGTTTGGTAGTCTATTTCAAAGCTGGGCTCTATAACGGGCCGCTTCTTGAATCCCATATATTCCTACTTGTTCTTTAAAGACAGGTGATTTCGTGATGTATCCCAGCAACACTGATAAGATCTATGACAGGTGGAAACTGGGCTGTCTGGAGTTGGATTACGGATGTTTCAGGCTCTGAGTTGTACACCAATTGTTTTTATTGCCTTGCAGTGAGATCTACCAAGAAAGCAGTCGCAATCAAAGATTGGCTTTCTGAAGGACTACCTTTGGGAGCCTTGTTTATACATAAAATCCATGGATGGTGATTTTGTGAAGAAAGATGTTATAATTTTCCTTAATTTGTATAATGTATATTACTTATGTTGCATCCAAATTCAATCTTTGATTTAACACGCGTAATAAAGCTTAGAGAGTAAGATTTTGTCTCTTAAAACTACAAACACTTTCTTAAAATTGAATCGAATTTTTGTAGGCTCTTGATACAATAGATGTACTAGATGAATGAGAGTTTTGATAAAAAATAAAGCTTAAACTTTTTAACTTTTACAAATAAAAAATGATCCTTACAATAATTGAAGAATTTGTGTCGATATAATCACATGAAGTAGACCAGTGAACCAATATTGAGAGAAAGTTAGGAAAACAATGAAAACTACTTGAAATATATAATCATCTAGTAAATTGAAAAATCACAAACTGAAATTCGTGCAACGTATACCATCATTTTCTACATAGAACATTTTCAAAAAAAAAAGAAACCAACGAAAAACTTTCATTCTTCCTGTTATGCTATCGCAACAATATTCTTTCGTTCTCTTGAGATATAAGCAAACATAGATTCAAAACCTTTTTTGTTACAATTTATGAATGTTATCGTTGGATATTTTTCGAAATTTCTAAATAAAAGCTGGATCGGCATAACAAACACATAACTTGAGTCCTTATGCATAGGATATTTTCATGAACTATACCTTACGATTTAATCTTCACAAACTTTGTTTTCAAAAATATATCACATATCGTAGCATTACGAAATATCACATATCACGACATGTGAATTTTGCCTTACGCATCTGAAAACTGACATAATTTACCAATAACCTCAAAATCTGACTACGAGCTGGCGATTACAACTACCCTCACGAAGACAACATCTGTGTGATCGATATTAAACTCAAACAGTAAATATCAAATCAATAAAAATATTTTTTGTGGTTTCTTTTCACCTATCACTGCAAGCAGTCAATTAGATGATACCAGCGGGTTCATTCGGTTGATTTTATAATTTTGTTAGAATCCACTATATGGATCACATAAGTTTTCAAGATATGATAACATGGCGTTTATCCCAATGTTATAATACAGTTATGGCCAACTACAGCTGTAGACAACAGGTACTTTTGTAGCTTCTAAGCAGAATTACATCGATGACGTTAAAAGAGTTGCATCCAGATAGTGCTGTTCTAATCTGGTCATATCATTGATGTTACAAGGTAGATTTGTGTCTAATGAAATTTTCTTTCACATTTCATATTGTTGATTCCATTGATGGCGACCTAGTGAAATAGTTTTTGAAGCTTCTAGAATTGGTGTAGGAAAACATTTTTCAGAAAAAATAAACAACAATTATGGAATAATTGAGCCATTTTATTCCATAAATATATAGGTGAATTCATACATACATTAAACATTTTTATAATTTTTGTTTTTATCAGATCAAACAAGTTTTTCATTACTTTAGCGTTATTTCTTGCAAAACTAAGCATTTAAAAACCTTATCCATTAAATGAAACAAAACTTGTACCCATTCAAAAACCCCCCGAACAGAAAATGAAGATTCGGGGGGCTATTGCAGTTTTCCGAACAGAATTCATATTCTTCTGCGGCCTGCCTCTCCAATTCTTGGAATACATTGTCACTCGAGTTATTATATTGCTCCAGAGCTTGTCTCTCCAGTTCGTCAGAATGGCTTCCACAAATTGGAACCATATTTTCACTTCTAGATTCATCTAGCACTAAGTCAATAGTTCTTGAAACCAAAAGATCAATATCATTGTCTTCTTCGCTTGCTGAAACTGTTGATTGAGATATCAAACTGGAACAAGATGTATTATCATTAGTTTTCTTTATGTGGCATCCAAATGCCCCTCCTGATCGAACTGCCTTCTTTTTTTCTAATTTATCGGATTTTTCTCTAGATTTTGATTTGAATGGCTGCCTATCCAGCCTCTGAATATTTGGGCTGTGTTTATTTTGTGTAACAAAATTTGAAGCATGTACTATATTATACTGAGAAGAAACAGGAACCTGAAATGTCCTCGGTGGAAAGCTTCTTTCAAAAGCTTGTGGTACAGTTCTATGTAACATCACTGGGGTAACTGGGGTATAGACAGGTTGCAGAAAATTTTGTGAAACATTATTTTGAATGAACATATAAAACGATGGATGTTGGTGATAACTAGTAGACGGGTAGTTTGGCCTATAACGCGTTGAGCCAGGTGTAAAACAATTCTGTGGCATTTTTTTCTCATTGAAATTATTTTCACATTGAAGGCCATTACTGACGGTAAATAAGTTACCACTAACACCAACATTACTAGTTGTTGAAGTTGTTTGCACACTTCTGGAGTTGACCAAAGGTGAATGATTAGGAAAAAGTTGTGGTGAACTCTCAGAACACATTGAGGAATTTATCGTTGAAACTTCCCCGTAGTACTTAAAACTGTTAGACAGGCTATTTTTATTCATATCACTATTAACACTTCCTAACTTTTCCATAACATTCTTATCTGGACTGATATTTCTTTTTAGTATTGTCATTTGTCCTTCCGTAGGTTCGTGTGTTATATTTTTGGATGAATAACCTTGCAATACGGCAGAATATAATCTCCTACTTTGGGCAGAATCTGTGTGTGTATCTAATATATGATCCGTGGAATGGCAGTCATTCTTTATTTGTTCTTTGAAGGAGTTCGAGAGTAAATTGAGATGATCGACGTTGTTCTTGTAATCGAATTCATCTTTAAACCATTCATAGTAGTCTTCTTTCAAATAACTTGTAACATCATCACTGTCTGATACAAAGACGTGGCCAGCTGGAGATTTATATACTATAAAGGATTTTTCACCTCGGATAGATTGAAGACTACGAAACATGAAACTCTTTGATCTCACATTTTTGGCATCCCATATTTTCTTCACTTCATCTTTGGAAATTTGATACTTTAGGAAATATTCAGATAGAGAGTTACTTCTCAAGAAAGGTGATTCGTACAATGTAAAAACCCTGGGATTCTGTTGATTGTCCTTATTTTCTATTTTATCTGTATAAAATTTATAATAGTCGTTTACTTCTTCCAACATCCATGGTTCTTTGTTTGGTTCATCGAAAAATTCATCTGAGAAATCATTAGATACCTTGAACTCTTCCATTGTGTATGATAATTCTCTTGAGTCATTATATTCATAGTTAGAATACCTTGCTAATTTGCTTTGGGGAATACAATCTCTCACTGTTCTAGGCCTTAGTTCTACAGGTTTGGGTTCCTGAAGTTGATTCTCCATCATAAGTAGATCCATATTAGATTTCCATAAATTACTATATTCTGTTTTCCAAGTTTTGTCGGCACTATAAGCCACATTTTCGTAAGCTATTCTGAGCTTCTCCCGAATACTCATCAAACGAAATTGTCTCAGTAGCAAGTAAATTTTGTTGGATTTATTTAATACACGTCAAGTTGAAATGTCAAAATAATGGCTAGCATTACTGACATTACATCTTTCCAGAGTTGAAGTTCGGAGGTACAGAACGAAAGACTGCTTCATGAATCTACAAAACTTCCAAGATATGAAGATATGTTGAATTCTGATAATTTGAAAAATAATGTTCATAAAATATAACTGAAATAATCATCAAAACCATTTTGAAATCAGACATTCGAAATAGGTGACCTCAAAAAATTCCATAGGGTGTTTCTGAATAGCTGAAACTGTAGAAGATAATAATAATTATTCAGAGAGAAAAATAGTTTGATTGTTATATCACTATGTGAAATTGTTGGATGGTTTATGGATGTAACCTCTTATCTCCAAAAAGAGTAACCCTGAGTACAAAAAATCAATGAAATGTTTCTTTACGAAGATGACATTTATGGGATCATCATGAGCATAATATCCAAGATGAATGAGATCCCAGAAGCGAACTGTTGGGAAGCCGAAGATGATTTAATCTCAAGCTGATCTAAGTTGTTTTTTTTCAATTGAAATTGGGGAGACATATGGTAATCAAATTATCGATGTAGAAGATTTCCTTCGCATCAAGATAAACAAGGCTTGTGAGGGGAAAAACTATAGTGTTTTCTTGAATCTGATCATCGAAGATATAGAAATTTACTTATTTTCACTTGGAGTTACAAAAAACAGAACCATTGATAGATATACTTGGAACCTTTGGCGCGAAAAGCAATAAAATAAAACACTTTCCTCATATTAGTTCTGGTATATGAGAGAAGTGTTATATCAGCAGATAAACAGATGTGAATTCATTCTTGAAGAGAAGCATCACCCAAACTTTTCAAAAATCTTCAGGTGAAGTGAATATTTTATGTGGTTTCTGACATTGAAAAATAAAAAAATGAATTGTTGTTCATTGTCAGAAATGTCAGTTAACGTACATGCGAATTAAGGTGAACTCTTCCTTTGAATTACAGAAAACTATAGTTTAACAAGAAACCTTTCAACACATGTCAGTGGTCAGTGCAGTCCTGCACATCCGCGTATTACGAAATAAACAACAATGAAGCGTGCATAGATTTCGTATATTTTAGGCCCTTCAACACACATGACTCATGAATATAATTCAATAACCAATATCCCATCCATTGTTCTTGTTCTTTGAATTGATTGATCCATACTTGTTTACACGGGATAATTTTTCCCAGATAAAATGCAAATTGGCTATCAAATGCCACGTGATATGAAAATACTCATTAATCATTCATTGAAATCCTCAACAGTAATGAACTACTAGTCAGAATGGATGGTACATAGCTATTCTGCATGTCACATCACGAATAACAAGGATATTGATGTAAACGAATGGGCTCCTATATCAACTCAATGAGGGATGGTGATGTCAATTACCCTGAAATGGAAAAGTCCAATGAAATCATGGAAATGGTAGGCTTCATTTGAGTCATACAGGGCCATACGTTTATGGATGCCGACTTCTTTCATCACAGAGTGGAGGTTTCCATGAAAACAATGGGCAATAAGCTTTATGATTTCTCAAATTTTGTACAAGCCGTTAAAGGTGTTGCTCATAAAATCAAGGTCCTGCTAATGAAGCTATAGCATTTTTACATTTGGGCAGATTTTTGTTCACAATACAAATTAACTCGTACAGAGGAATTGCTCGTGGTGGTAGTGCTCCCGACTCACGATCAAGAGACCGTGGGTTCGATTCCCGCCTCGACCAGATATTTTTTTAGAGATAATTCATCTGGTTGAAGCTGGAATGATTTTGGAACCGTGTTAGGAATCACGCGTTAAAAGGTGAGGCCTCGTTAGTCCTTAGCTCGCACACGTTTCTCAACTTCTGAGAGTTGTCGTTCGTATGGGGGCGACAGCTGGTTAACGGAAAAACAGATTTTAAACAGAAACAGATTTAAACAGAATTGAGCTATACCGGGTGTCCCAGAGCTTTTAGGCCAGCAGATATCTCAGTTACCTGCAGAACAAAAATTAAAACAAAAATATGTATCATAGGAGAACA
>WOGP01005713.1:0-10363 GCA_015342065.1 Leptinotarsa undecemlineata | reverse complement strand
GAGAGGCAATCGCGGTAGAAGATTAGACTGGTGTCAAGAACATCAAAACTGGGATGCAAATGCCTCTCAGCATTAGGTATGGTAGTTTTCCTTTAAATTATGTCTGCATACCTCAAACCCACTCTTTTTCATAATATGCTATGAATATTAACTTTATTAGAATGCCATTACGTACTGTAATCGCAAGGCCGTAGCTAGGGAGGGATCAAGGGGAATTGATCCCTCCCGAAAGTTCTACAAGCAACGGCCATCCAAAAATTATATCAAATACAACAATTGGCTTGTTTAAACATCACAGTGGAATTAATCACTAGTCTGTCTCCTCTGGACCCGTACGTTAAGGAGGTTGCGTTAATGGCCATGTTACGATTGCGTACGGCTGGTGTAAACCTCGAAGTAGGAATGGGTCAATTGAGGCTGAGGCTATGGCGAGAAGCGCTCACTGCGCAACCTCTACTTCAGGCAACCAGTGATGCAATTGAACCCAGGTTTATGTTTAATAAACCCTACAGAATACAAATAAAACAGAACAGGAAGTCAGATACTACAAATGCAATACGCATGTATACAGACGGTTCAAAAAATAAAGCAGGCTCAGGATGTGAAGCGTACTCCGGATCACTAAGCCTGAGGATTAAGTGGGGAATGGAAAAAAATACCAGCGTGGTCCAAACAGAACTGGCTGGTATCTCAATTGCCACAAAAAGAATAACAATCTGCATTGATAGCAGACAAGCCCTATTATCCTTGAACAGACAACGTGTTACCTCAGAGCTAGTAATAGAGTGCCACCAAGATTTAGCCAAAGTCTTGGTAGATAATAACGTTATCCTGAGGTGGATTAAAGGGCACGACAGTAGTAAAGGTAATCGTATTGCCGAATTTTTAGCTGACGAAGCGGCTGGATTAAGAATTTTAGGACCCAGTGGCACATACGGCCTGATGACTTCGACAATTGCGGAGCTAGCCAAACACCTATGCTCACTCCCTAAAGAGATGGAATGGAATCAAAGAATACAATCTTGCCAGGATAACCCTGGGCGACCCTGGGAAGTTTTCGCCGAAGAAATATCTGGCGATGTCTACGATTAACAGTAGGATTTTTGACTGGCCACTGTCAACTAAGAAAACACCTCCATAATATGGGTCTAGTGGACACATCTCTATGCAGGATATGTGAATAGGAAGATGAAACTGCCAGGCATATCCTATGCGAGTGTCCGGAGTTATCGTCAATAAGAGACTGTATTCGACGAGTCTTGGCCTACACCGGCCGATATAAAAAAGATGTCTCCTCGTGACCTGTCCACCTTCCTGGAAAAGACAGGATGGACGATGACCTAGGAGAACAACTCCTCGGGTCGCAGGTGGCCTAAGTCCTGTGGGCCAAGACTCACCCTCCCTACTCTACAGATACAGATACTATTGGAATTATAAAATCCGTTAGAAATTTCATCAAGTCCTTGGCAGAACGAATCAAGTGCTTGAAAGAGAATATTGAAAAAAACTTCCCCGAAACACAATGAAAAAACCTTACGGCAATGTGCGAGACCCGTTGGATTGAAAATCGTGATGAGTTGTTGAGAATCAAGGAAATCTATAAAGCTATTGTTGATACCCTGGACGACCCGAGCACTGACACGGATTGTGAAACATCGTCAAAGGCTAATTCTCTTTTGAAATCAGTCATTTCAAGTGATTTTATTATAAGCTTATGTTGCTTAGGAATGTTGTTCCCATATACACTGACACTATGCAAAATACTTCAAATTCCCATTTGCGATTTGGCAGCTGCTTCACAATATGTCGATTTAACCATGCAGACTATTGAAGATATTCGTCAAAATATTGATTGAAAATTTGCTTAACTTTTCCAGAATGCACAGAATTTGCCCTGCACTGTAAACAAAGAGATTAAAATTCCGCGAATAAAGTCCACCAAGAGCATAGGGCAAACTATAACACGAAAGATCCTGAATTATTTTATTTTATTTCCACACCTTACAACCATGGGGTAAACCAAATAAATTACTAGCTAAGTGTCTTTTTGGTAGTACAAAACGTCAGGTTAATTTCAATATTGCTTGCGAAGCTCCTGCTCTCTTTCAGCGAAAAACTGTTTCACCATCGCTTTGAAGTAACCATTCCATTGAAGCTAATTTTTAATGATGTCTAGTTCTTTCTCAACACCTTTCCTTCATATTACAGAGCACGAAAGCTCGGTCTAACAGGGTTTCGGTGATTCCTCTTTCAGTTGATTGATGATGATTGGATTCGTCGTTCAGATACTGTCCCGTGTGAGTGGGTTTTTGGTAAACAGATGTTTCCCTCTCAGTGCTGATAGTTTAAGAATGGCAATTCGTTGTGGACTCCTTTCTCCATTGTGAAAGTGATGGAAGGTCTTACGCTGTTAATGTGTTTCAGGAAGGTGTCTAGTTCAGTATTCCCATGATGAAGGTGTCGTCAACGTATCTCGGGGTTTCTCGTGGGCTTCTTCAATGCCCAGAGGAAAAATATCCGGAAACACTATCCGTAGCAGCCTCACGAATACCAGGCCACCACGCGAGAATTGCATTTACCTGATACCCTGTGAGTGTATAAACTCCTATACCAGTGAAACTAAGAGGTTGAAAGTTTACATTGCCGAGCACAAGAAACACACACAGCAAGAGAAAACCAGCAAGTCAGAAATAGCAGAGCATGTTTGGACATATCAACATAACATCGAAGGATCCCAAGCTAAGATCATACACAGAGAGGAATATTGATTCAGGGGGTAATTGAAAGAAGCCATATACATTCTATCCAACAATGTACTCAGTCAAGCTTTCGTAGAGATACGCAATACATGGAAACCAATAATCAAGCGAAAAAAGGCCAACTCCCGCCAAACGGTCATTTCCCGCTGCACCGGTGAAGCTGAAAAAACAGAATTAAGACGGTTGTGGATACTAACAATCGAAACGTCGTAAATTAACTTGGCTTGGAGTATCTTCATTTTTCATTTTTTGTTCAATTGTTCTATTTTTGATTGTATTCAATGTCACTATGATTTCATTTCAGGGTTTTTTATTGCTTAATATTATTGTTATTTTCAGCTTTTTTTATTGGGTTTTTCAGGAATTTCAGATAATTTTATATAATATTAGACAATGGAAGAGCGAACTAATGAAATTCATCATGAAACATTGTCAATCACTTTCAAACAAAGCTCAAAATAAGCTACATCGAATATTTCGCAGGAGAATCCAAACGTAATTGTATCTGCACTCCCAACATGAGAAATATTCAATGCTCACATCTGTGTGAAGCTGAAATATTTAATTTCTTTCAAATTAGTCTCCCAACATTATCATAATAGCAATCAAAATTAGAGAGGCATAAAAAACGCGAGATGTGCGGAGTTACGCAATGGAACAACAGTAATTTGTTGATATGTTTTCTCTTGTGTATGACACGCCGATATTTCTATCACGGTCCACTGGTTGGAGACCAGAGAACTTATTATTAGCAGACTTTGAAGTTCATGAATAGTTATAGTTCCGGATCGTAGTCACAAAATAAATTGAATTTTCTTGCATATCCAATTCATTAAACTTTTCAAACCGTAAGACATGTATTTTGTTTGATACAGATAATGATAAAAAAAAATTATAATTGTAGTAATGTTTGGGAGAACTGAAATGACATATAATTCCACTCCAAATATAAAGGGGTGTATAAGAAATTCCAAAATTATGATGGACGATGATGAATTTGTTAATTTTACACAGATGTACGTGGTCTGTTGGGAAGACGAGGTGAATTTTCTTTTCTTTTTGTATTGATTTCTTCATGCAAAACAGAAAAGTCCCAGGGGGATAAATCTGATGAATACGGTGGCTGATGCCTGATTTTGGTGTTATTTTCACCAAAAAATGAATTGTTTTTCCGCAATACTGGACGTTTTCTTTGTATTACTTCTCGCAAGCAGCGCATAACTTCAAGATAATACTTCTCATTGACTGTGCGACCATGTGGCAAAAAGTGCAGATAATGGTTGCCTTTTTTATTTCGGGATTAGAACAAAAACAAATATTAATAATCGAAAATCACTTTGTCGTTTATCAAAATATCCCTCATGAAGCTCTATACCGTTTGAACCAATCATCGAAGCACTTTTGTCACTCTAATTGAGGTGTCTCCAAAACATGCATTCTGAATGCTACAACCGCTCATACAAGTGTCAAAAAACTTTGACCTCTCAGTTTGTTTCTTACGTGCGGGAATAAAAAGAAGTCATTTGGTGCCATGTCAGGACTATACGGCGGATGACTCATCAAATCGATGTTTTGGGTGCTCAAAAATGTAGTTGTTTGAGCCGATGTGCATTGTCGGCGGTTGATTTTCCTGATTTCTTTGAAGACAACTGGCAAACAAATGGTTGTGCACCACATTGGAGAAAATGATTTACCATATCATTATATGAAATATTCAGCCACACTACAGAGACTGAATTTCCCGTCAATTTTACAATCGAAACTTTGAGTGCTTTGAAGAAAAATTTTGATACTCGTTTTTCAGATTTTGATGTCATTGCGAATGAAATTAAGCTTCAGATCAAAATCCTTTCGATCTGACATTGAAACCCTGGGTCCGGAAGTCGAAATGGAAATTATTGATTTACAGTGCAGTGATATGCTTAAGAACAAATATCAAAATTCATTTTTGTTGGAATTTTATAAGAGTCTTCCACTAGAACAATTTGATAATTTGCATAAATTAGCTCTGTTTTTGGTACTACTTACTTGTGTGAGGAAACGTTTTCCAAGATGAAGTACATTTGTTAGTTATTAATATGCTTAAACTTAGATACCTAAGTTAAGTTTTTTTTGTCATCATTTCTGTCGTTAAGTTTTACTTTGCAAGTAAATAAAACCGAGTTATTATCATTCTGTGTTTTCTTCTTCAAGTTATCACAGCAATAGTAACAAGAATTAGGTAATCATTGGCTGTCACGGGCCAGATTGATGACACTAGCGGGCCGGTTTTGGTCCGCAGGCCGTAGTTTGGAGACCCCTGTTATAGTCTATTATTCAGGATTATTTGAAAAAAACCTAAAAGAATGTGTCGAGTATTGAAACTTCTATCTAAACAAAAAATAGTCAATCGTACAACATATCCAACAAGTGAAAGGTAAAGCTGAAAACTCTGGCGTAAAATAAATCCAAAAAAATGCACTTTTCTTAATCCCTAGAAATGCAGCACTCTTTTGGTCCTGAGTTTCACCAATTAAGTTGTTGTCTTCAGGAGTAAGAAACAATAGGAACAATCACGAGCTACTAGGAATTTTAGTTGATAGAAGAAAATGGTTGACCTAGATACATATAAAAACATCAACATAGCTGTAAGAAGTAAATTAGATTGACTTAATTCCATTATTATTAACAACAAAGTCTTTTGTTCCCTACTGAATCAAAGTTCAATGGCAAAATCTTTCAGTTCTGCCCACTTGAATGTGGGTTCCCTGTTCTGGGTTCGATCAACTGAAGGATTATATTTTTAGGGAAAACATGGAAATTTTTGGTGTTACTGAGTCGTGGCTAACTCCATCTTCAAGCTCGGGTGCAGTGAAAATCAACTCTTATCACAGCTTCTCGCAGCCATTGATCTCAGTACAGACATTTTCACAAATGACCGACGATTCCACCTCCTACTAGATTCATTCAATTCCTTCAGGTGCAAGTAGGCACCTGAATTATTGAGGTGCCTATTTGCAGAACTTCCAATCCCCAAACACTGTTAAATATCATCCTTGTTTCGGACAAAAATAAAGTGTCTTGTATTGAAGTCTCTGACGTAGGTGGAATATTCGACTATTTGGCTGTTTCTTGCAAGATATCCACAATCCATATACCTTTGAAAGTCAAATTTATTTCCTATCGGATTTTCGCAGTCTCAATCACGAACTATTTCGTAATGATATCCAGATTAATTGGGGTGATTTCTATCAGCTTGATGATGTTAACGAAATGGCTACGCTTCTGAACAAAAATATTATCAAACAATTTGACAGACACACCTTCATCCTCACCGAAAAAGTCAGTAAGTCACCAGCCCTTTGGGTGACTTATACTATCAAGGACATGCTTGCTCTTAGAGACCGTGCCTTTAAGAAATTTAAGCGAATTCATTCTCCTACTGCTCTGGAATTACACAACTGGAGCAATTCGTCGTGAGAAAAAAGCATACCTCGATTTTATTCTTGGGAAGAAACTCTCTAGACAACAAATAATCAATGCGTTCCACATTCGAGTAATATAGAAGTACTAAAATGGTCGATAATCTTACCGCAATCATGAAGATATCTACTTCTTCTCTCAACTCTTCTTCCGTGAATGATGAGTTTTCCAATATTAAATCCAAAAACGCCATTTTTCTGTTTATTTTATCTGAAAACGGAAAGAATTATGAAACTATATTAGCATAGAGGCTAGATGGACTTCATGTGTAGACTTGTGCACATTGCCAATTGCACAAATCAATTTAATGCAGAATGCAATAGACTGGTGGTTGACACTGGAAGGCACAGCATTCTGGAAATGACCTCTGACTTTATGCCTCCAACTGTCAACTAGGAACTGCCTTATAAAGTACTATTCCCGAGCAGAGAGGACTAGATCTTCCGGGTGAAATATACATAGAGCAAATAGTTGTTGGTTCACAGATGGATCAAAAACACCTTCTGGTTCTGGTGCAGGTGTTGTCAGTCGCAGACCCAGGACAGAGATATCAACCTGCCTAGGAACCTATGCGACTGTATTACAAGCGGAAATTTACGCTCATTGAATTGTGTACGGAAAGATTGCAAAAATCCAACCTCATATAAAAGTATATAAAAATATTCTCTGACAGTCATGCGGCGTTGGAAGCTCTTGGCTCCTACCAAGCAATGTCTAAATTGGTAGCAAATTGCCAAAAAAGACTTTCTCCAAAAAAAAAACGATAGGAAGACTAAACAGATTGTCTCTGGTCTAGATTCCTGGTCATATTGGCCTGGAAGGCAATGAGGCTGCTGACTCATTTGCTAAGGAGGATGCTGCAAGCAGCTTTATCGGACTAGAACCTTTAAATAATTGGCATTGCTTTAGGCTTTGCCAAACAAAAATTGAACACCTGGATGGCAAAAAGATGTATGGGCTTCTAGCAGAATCTTACCAAACAATTATTGGACCACAGTAGGGATGAACTGTGATGTCTTACAGGCCTTCTTAAAAGTCACTGTCATTTGAATCATCATATACAGAGACTCGAACTGTTGGAAGCAGTGTGTATCGCCTCTGTTTCGAATAGACCCACTTACATAGAACTAACCTCACCTATATTCAAACTAGATCCTCGTGATTTCCGTAGGGACCAGTCTTGGTAAGGAAGGTAAGAGAAAACGAATAAAGCAAGATATTGGCATTGGCAATAAATTTTAGTTGAAGTCGTCAGTCAGTATGTTTGATAAAATCAACCAAGCTTTGACAAAACCACAAATCGATCTCTTTCTATAAAGAAAGATTAGGTCTTCTACAAAACGTTGAAATTTCCCAAAAGAGACGACCAATTTCAAAACGTCAGCACAACAAGAAATATTACAGTTTGAGATTAGAGAGCTAGTCGAATTACTTATGGATGAAAGTACCGCTATCATTGAATGAAAATGACAGAAATTTCAAAACTTTTTTCAAAACTAATATTCAAAGGCACCAACTACTTGTTGGCAGTTATAACGGTTTAGGTTACAGTTGATGAAAGATCTGAATTGAAACAAACTACAGCTCATCACTGTGAAATAACGATGATTGAAAAGACTAGTAAAATCTGTTGAACTCTGTTATTTCTTTAACCAGCTTTCATCCCCCTACGAATAACTCTCAAAATTTGACTGACTAACGACTAACGAGGTTCTTACCTTTCAACTGCTCACAACAACAAATAGATGAAAATGTCAGTGCTGATGGTTACGACACTACTCAAGAAAGATATCTGCGATTAATTCAATTGAATTTGACAGAAATCAAAGTCACACAACAAGACCAAGATAACTGGAGAGGGGTATAACAACTAGATGGCATGAGTGAGCAATACACGTGAAAAAAGAAAACAAGTGAATAAGGAACTATATATGGGGTGTATGAAATACTTGGTGAGCAACGAAAAAGGGAATCAAGAATACGGTGTATGGAAAACTTGAAAATGAAATATGTTTCAGGCTCAGAATTAGTTGCATAGAAAATTTTTGCAACTCATAGTTCTACAGCAGCAGGAATAATTCTAAAATCACATTGAGAAGGGAACATTTGCAGCCACAAAAGTTCAATTCAAATGGGAAACGAAATATTCTCAGAAGAGAGCAGTTTTTTGAGAGGTTTTTGGCATTCCACTTCGTCATCATTAAACAGTAAAAAATACTTCTGGAGTTCTATTTCGACACAAAGCTGTTATTTTCAACACCTCGACACGTGTTTCAATCACCAAGTGATCATCTTCAAGGTCATATCTTGAAGATGATCACTTGGTGATCAAAACACATGTCGAAGTGTTGAAAATAACGTTCTGGTCTTGGGACTGAACTCCAGCAATATTCATTACTGCACCAAAGGTTCCAAACAGTGCATCACAATTCAAAGTTTGAGAAACTTCGAAGAATATTAAAGGAGGAAATAAGTACAATAATACATTTTTTTGTTCAATAATGGAAGAGTGAAAAGCTATAAAACATGTTTTGCAATAAATTACCTTCATTTGTGTCAACTGTCACAGTTTCCTTAGCCAATCTTTGTTTTATTTGATGATCCTCCATTTTTTTCCTGACTACCTGAAAATTGAAAACAATAATATATACTCTTGAGTCATAATTTTCGATTAAAGATTACGAAAAAGTTGCATAATGGAGGTTGAAGAGAATTTTTGTGGATTACATAGTTGTAATGATGAAACCAGTTAGCGAAAATACAATAGGAAAGACCCTTTTCTCAAACTCCGCTGAGTTACTATTTTTCAATAAAATAACTTTGAATAATCCCACATAGGTTCATTTCAACATGTTGTTCCTATCCCTGTACATTGAATGAATATCCTGTCCTATCTTTAGGTGTAAAACTGAAGTCTGGAAGGAGTAAAACGATAAATTGAATATTTTATCACTTCACTCCTCTTTTTAACACTGATAAATACAAATATTACAGAAGAAGGAGATTCAAAATTAGGTGTAAATATATGTAAAAAATATTTACCGATGAAGTCAAGCCATGAAACTTGTCAATAACTTTGTTATATTCCTTACTCAAAGGATAAAGCCTCCAAGTAAATTTCAAGTGATGCCATAATCGAAAAATTCGATAGGTTGTGATTTCCATCATTCTGAAAATTGAAAAGTGTGCCAATTTAATACGCAGTTTCGAAATTATTCATAATCGGTATATTTTTGCAACAAGAGGACTTTTAGAGGTGGCTGAGCAGATAATATTGGTAATATTGTTGACATCCAACAAAAGCACTAGAATTTATGCTCCATAGTGACTTATGGTATGGAAGTTTTTTTTCTCTGAACCATTCAATGGTTCTAATCTCGCATTCAACCCATTGGAATAAGTTGGGATATTTTCAGGAACAGAACCAGCTTCCCTAACATTCATTAGTAAAAAAAACTAGGTTTGCGTGCCGATACTGACCTAAGATTTACCAAGCACGTCAGTCATCTCTGCCAGAGTTTGTTCAATACTCTATAGTCCAGTCATTTTATGGGGTTCGCCTAGAAAAGTGGACATACCCATCTGAATATTTGTATAAATTTTGTATTTTGGCACCAAAAAGTATTCTCAAAATTCACATATGATTCAATGGCTGCAACTTCAAAAATTAGCGGTCAAAAGTCAAAAAAACCGACTTTTTGTAAGTTTTTTGCCAATATTTCGTTTCCGTCGTCTGATTTTTCTTTCATTCTCTTGATTTCTGCCCCGATTTCATCTTTGATCACCCCTTTGATTTCCTCTCTGATTTTGTCTATATCTGTCTCGATGGTATCTATTCTTTCTTCGAGTAGACTCGCTCTTCCACAAAGTTCTTTCTTTAAGCCTTCTGTATTTTCTAGGAGTTATTCCTTTAAACTATTCGAATTCTCCAGAAATTTGTCTTCCAAAATTTTCGATTTTCCAGAAGTTTGTCTTCCAAACACTTCGAGTTTTCCAGAAGCTTCTCCTCCAGGCACTTCGAATTTTGTTGAAGCTCATCTTTTGATCTCACTGAATTTTCACGAAGCTTGTCTACCAAACTCTTGGAGTTTTGTTGAAGTTCATGTTTTAAACTTAACGAACTTGGTTGAAGTTCATCTAGT
>WOGP01005712.1:0-12494 GCA_015342065.1 Leptinotarsa undecemlineata | reverse complement strand
ATACTTCTCATCTGCATCACCAATAACTGTTCGTTGGCCACTAGTATTTATATCCTATCAGGAGAGTGCCTTCGTGGTCAGTTGCACGTCGTAGTTGAACGGCGCACAGCGTAATAGGCATGTTGGCGGCCATATATTCCAATAAACATTGAAAATCAGACGATTGTTATCTCCCTGACATTATCTTACCTTCCATCTTGTGTAGGTTAGGTTAGGTCTGAAGTGAGTGGGTCTATTCCACCCTCCAACGCAACCCATGAATGTTTATTGTGGCTCACACCGATTCACACTCGACCAAATAAACCTAGGTTTTCACCGAAGCCGATTAGTTTGTATGGTGAGTGGTGTTTCAGGTCAGATGGTAAGAGTACGGCTCTGCCAAACGTTTAAAATCTGATTCAGTCCGCAGAGAGGCAAGCTCTGCTATTTCTTCATTTTCAAGACAGAGGTGATACACACTGTATTCTAACAGTCCGAGAATCTGCATAGGATGATTTAAATGACAGTGAATTGTAAGGATGCCTATCAGACATCGTTGTTCATCCCAACTGAAATACAACGACTGTTTGGCTCCAAACTTTGAAGGGTAAATAAACGCCTTGGAGTGAGCGAATCCTGAAAGATTCTGCCAGAAGTCCATTGATCTTCTTGCCATCCAAGAGTTCAATATTCATATGACAAAGCCTGAAGCGATTTCAATGACAGGTTCTGGTCCGATGAAGATTATTTCAGCACCCTCTTTTACAAGGGAGTCAGCAGCCTCATTGCCTTCCAAACCAGTATGACCAGGAATCCAGACCAGAGGCAATCTAATGAGTCTTTCAGTCAAGGAAAGTCGTTTTTGGCAATTTGCCACCAATTTAGACGTTGCTCGGTAGTAGCCAAGAGCTTCTAACGACGCTTGATTGTTCGAAAAAAATGTTCATTGATTTATGTATGAGGTTGGATTCTTCCAATCTCTCCGTACACAATTCAATAGCGTGAATATCCGCTTGAAATACAGTCGCATAGGTTCCTAGGCAGGTAGATATCTCTGTTCTGGGTCTGAGACTAAAAACACCTGCACCAGAATCGGAAAGTATATTCGATCCATCTGTGAACCAACAACTATCTGCCCTTAATATTTCCTTCTCCCGGAGGATCCAGTCCTCTACTCGGGAACAGTATTTTATGAGGCAGTCCGTAGTTGACAATTGGAGGCATGAAGTCAAAGTCATTTCCAGAAGGCTGTGACTTTCAGTGTCAATCAACAGTCTGTTGCACTTTGCATTTAATTGATTTGTACAATTGGCAATGTGCACAGGTGTGTATGCAGTCCACCTAGCCTCTGACGCCGCTGACGGTGTGGTACTGATGGCACCACTGATGGCCAGACAAGACTGTCTCTATAGGCTAGAGAGCTCCACCCTGGCCGTTTTATGTAAAGCCTTCGGCCACCAGGCAATCACAATAAGTGATCATTGGTCTGACATTTATCACATAAATTCAAAGGATTCATTTGGGACCCAAACCCCAAGTTCTACCACAAATCCTTCAATATGTCCATACAAATAGTGTGGTTTTGTGTAAAATTATTTCCAAGTGAGTATTCCAGGTGAGTTTCCAATCAAGGACAACGCCAAGATATTTCACCTCCGTTCTTAATGGAATGACCTCACCATTGGTGTGGTCATTCCATTGAGAATAATGTCTAACATGCTTTGGAAAATATTCCAAGGTATTCTTCCCGATGCGGACCTTGCCAAGACAACGAGGTCATCTGCATAAGCATGCAGATCTACTTGTCTTCTATTGAGGGCATCAAGCAGACTATCCATCTTGTGTAACCACCGTTCAGTTTTTCGACCGCAAGGCCGTTATTCCGTTCTTCATATTCAGGAAGCGATTGAACGAAATTGTACTTAACGGTGATAATATCAGATGTTGGTGTGTTCTACACCAATATCATGAACCTCCACATTCAAACAAGTCAGTTGATGTGGCTTGTGGCCTGAGTATGTGAAGCGTCCTGTGTATTCCTATTGTCTCCGCTGGTGACATGAAGCTGATGGTAAAAATAACATTTTCATCACTTCGTCAATAGCCTACAGAGGAGCTATGTAGCGTAGCCTCACTACCAAAAATAAGAAATATAATCTCCAAGGTTTTGAGCGGAAGAGAGGAAATGCTCCGGTTGTATTTCATACCTCAAACTATACATTTTCATCATATGCCCTCTTTGCACGGCTCGCTTCACTTATAGCAACGGCTGAAAGTTATCGTCCAGATCATGCGTCCACTCACAGAGTCACGTGCCACTACCTTGCCTTTGACCTCTAATCCGAGGTGGCTGTCTGTAGAGACTTCTTCCTTGATTTTTCATCAGAAAGTCTGCCTATACTCACGACCCAAATTGTAAGGTCAGATTGATTCTGGGTGCACCTTCCTTGCCGGTCCGATTTTGGCACAATTTGATTGGGTAAGTTGTGGTGCAATTCAACGAATATATTTACGATATTTTTTTTGAGAGAATTTATCTGGTTGAAGCTGGGATGATTCTGCAACAGTGTTAGGAACACACGTTAAAAGGTAAGACCTCGTTAGTCCTTAGCTCACTCAAGTTTCTCAACTACTGAGAATTGTCGTTCGTATGGGGGCGACAGCTGATTAACGGAAAAACAGATTTCAAAATAAATTTTTTCATTTCAGATAATTTGTTTTCCTTACAATATATGTTGCTCATTATTATATGTTGCTAATTTTTTTCTTCTCATTGTCAACTAGCTGATTTATAATTTGAAGAATCCAATATCGATCATTTTAGTTCTCACAATTCATTCATCTAATTTGTTAAAACCTTGTTTATTATCTATCTGAATCATATCAATTTTGTCCATTATTTTCCGATTCGATAAAGTAGATCGTTTATACCCAACACGTGGAAGTTCAGCAAAAACTTTTTTGGAAACATATTAGTGTTGAGCAGAAAAATTGTGGTCAGCGGTTAGGGTGTGAAAAGGACACTCCTCATTCCACATTTTCCTGGCCACATCTCCCCAGGTTCAAAATCATTATTATGATTCCATGAGTATCATTTCTTATCATAGAATTTTTGTTTTGGATGATGATGAAGCTTGTTAATACGTTTGTGCGTATCTGTTTCATTATTTTCAATGATCACAAAAGCTTCCGCAGCCCCTAAAGTTCGTAGGGTGATGTATTTAGTCGACTAGCCTTTGGGAATGAGACAAAATTCAATAAATTACTCAATCCTAACGGAATTTGTAATCTGGAAACATTGTCACGCTTGACTCATATCGTTTAGCAGTTTATGAGACTTCAATTATCTGTTACCTATATCTCAGTTAGTTGAAGAAGTAGAAATGGTCACGTTCAGTATGAAAACACAATGAAACATTGTCAACCACCTTCAAACAGATTTTTATCTCATTTATGAATTATCAATAGAGAATGTCAGCATTCCACTCATTTCGATATCTTCTATATCTGACTCAAGTTCACGTTTCCTAAACATTTTTGTCACACTTTTCACATAACAAAATCTCCTCCAAAGAAAGCAAAACTTCAGTTCATTTTCGAACAGATCGAACCAATTTCGACCTGAAACCTGCAATAAGGATATTCTTACTCCAGCTAAACCACTTATAACTGCTCATCTCCCATACTCAATTGCAAACCAATTATTGTCAATACAGGTTACCTTCCAACGTCTCCGTGTTAAAGCAAAATAAATTGTACCTTGCCGATATTTTCAAGAAATTTTCGTTTAAAAAGATTACCGAAGTCGGTATAGATCGGCGGTGGTGCGCCTGTGTCGCTATATTTTCGAGGGCTTCCACCGCAATCAGGGTGGCGTTAGACTCAGTGTGCAGAAAATCACCCCGAATAGAGGACGGATACTAACCACGATGTTGCCGTATCTTTGAATTGACCGCGTTGCGTTCAAACTCAACCCCACTTTTGCATGACGTTCGATTTCAACCTCGGAAAATATTGATATGTGAATCGATCGACTTGAAGAAAGTTTAGATTCTGGAAAAACTTTCGTGTGATTATGAAAGTTGAACTTCAAACAATGTGAGTGCGGTGATTTTGGTGATGAAACTGATCAGTTTGTAGTTATCGTGACACAATGGCACTAATGCGGATTTTTATGCTGGGAGTCCTTGCTTTCTTCTGGAATACAGGTGAACTACTTTAAATATAGCAAAGTATTATATACTGGAAAGTCGACCCTTGTTATCAATATTGAATTGAATCGATACATTTCGTTGGGAAAATTAATGCATATCAAGTTTCCCATCTTCTTTATGTTTTTTTATCTCATCACAATCGATATTGAGAAAGAACATATAATACTTACAGGATTATGTCCATCATTATCCTATCAAACTCATTTTCCCAAGGTTGTTTATAATCATAAAGCGATGACAAGTTGACCCATGTTGAATCTGAATCGAGTAATCCCCAGGCATATCTGACCACCTGTACCATCACATACAATATGCTTTCCAGGATAAATGATTACTAAGTGTACTGAGATCAAATACATTACTAGTTCTGATTCGTCATGTTCTCAGCAGGAACAGTGTGGTAACATCCATCCATATTTTATTATCCTGAACTATTTTAGTTCACATATTTTATGGACTCACGTTGTTTATGTGCCTTCAATATATCATATTATTGATCTTTATTCACTGGAACAGATATTCATTGATGAAATTATACTGAAATCGAAGTTCAATAGTGGTTTAGACTTCATTCATCTTCCACTACTGTTATTTGGAAGTGGAGCCCGAAATACATATGATGATATATGAATGAGAACAACCTGACTGACTGGTACAATAACTAATACCTATTTTCCCACCCGTATATTCATCAGAGCATACGCATTTTTAGAGCATTTTCATAAAGGAGAGCTGGAATCCTTCGAGATTGTACTTAATCTGTCAATAATTTCAGATAATAAACTTTATGGTACTGATTGGAAAATGAAGGCTTCATCAGGGTTGACGCTAGAAAGAGGAATTGGCGTTAAAAAGAGGAAGGCAATAATTGATATGAAAAAGATCTTCCTTGCAAAGGTCTGGAATTGTTTTCAGGATTCGTTTTTTTGGTCCTACTATTCAGTTTCGTATGAACCATAGTAATATTGACTTTTTGGAAGGTACATATAAAATTTGTTATAAATTTTGTGTATGCTGCACAGCATCATATTGGAACTATGAAAGAACATGCATAAAAACCAACCTCTTGTTGGTCATTTGATAGGGAATTTGAATGTTTACCCTCACTGATTTCTATAGCTGGAGACTCTTGCTGGAGTCTTCAATGCTCTTTCTCCATAGTGCCACAATGAAAATTATTCGATTATTATCATTTAATTTCATCAAGTAATGGTCAGTCTATTAATAATCTGATACATAATGACTGAATTTCAAATCGAAAATGATAAAAGAATGTCAATTTAATAATTTATTCATATTTTATTCGTATACGTGTGAGACATGAAAATAACGTCGAATTCGAAACAGTATTTGTTGATAAATCTGTTATTCTCGAGTAAACACTAAGATCTGATATAATTCTCCGTTGTTTTGAGAGACGAATGTCATAATTATTTCGAATTCAATTTATTGAAACTCAAAGTCACATTGTCTATGGATTCCGTATGAAGAGTTAACAAAATTGAAATCAATAGATAGTTTCAATAACAGATTCATTGTTGTAGTACTTGTATATTCTGTTGATGAAACCTAGTTATCTACTGCCCATACAGGCTTGTTTCTCAAAGATATTCAGGTCTAACAATGCATTCGTATTTTAGCCTAGAACCACTGATGAGACTTATGGCGGGTCGAAACAACACTGGTTGATGATGCTTCAATTTTGGGTTCTGGTTTTGATGATAAAAAAATAATTTTCGAAATGGTTTCAGATGTGAAAAAATTACAAAGTTGAAAAATTCTGTGTTTACAATTTTCAATATATCATTAACAAGCTAAGCAAGTCGGTGTAGTCAATTGTTTCAGTCATAGTTTTTTCTACGAACTTAAATAAAAAAAATATGAAACTTCGATCCCAAACTCCTTAATGATGAATTCGTAGATGAATGAACTTTAGACATGATGGAAAATAAAAAGTCTAAAAATTGTGAAATAAACTGTGAGGACTGTCATAAAGAAAATATTTTTCATAGTGAAAAATATATTTGAACACGTTTCAAAAAATAAGTGGGGATGAAAAAACAACTGTCACTTCGTCTTGTTACAAATATAGATGAAAGTACATGCCTCAAAGCTTCTCTATGCCTGTCAGTATCTGAAAATAACAAGAACTATGTGCGATGATATACAGACCCCATCCTAGAAAGTCAACTGTTTGTTTTTTCATGCATCGTTATGAATTTCCTACTGAGTAGTATTGGAAAAATTATAGATATTTCATTCATAATGATTGAAATTCACTGAAAATATAAGTTAAATACTATGTAAAATACGAAAAGACTTAGATGAAGTTTGGGAATCAGTATATATTCTCTTCTCATGACGCCAATTTGGTACATGAAATGCGCGTTGAGGAGACCCTACTATGTGTATAAGTGTTTTTTTTCGATTTACTGTACCTGTCAATAAGATCACATGAAAAATATTGCATATTTCTATTCGTACTTTTCTCGTAATTGAAGAAAGTAACTCCTTTCATTAGTATTCCGGTACCATTTCAAAGTAAAATACATTATGTAATGCGATTCGTCCTTTTTCCGCCTTTTCGTTTTCATTTCTTTTATTGTATATCGTCACGAATGAGTGAGAAGTTGTGTAAAGGAAAGTTCTGGAGAGGATAAAGGTCAACTCTTTTGTAAGTTTGATGAATTGTGTGAACGGAAAAAATGCTCGTGTTCGAAACCCGAACACATTCCGACCGATTTTGTGTATGAGAGTGGCATTCGATATACGCCAACTGGATCATATGGAGCATTCTGATTATTTATCGAGTTGTTTCGAAACAAAAGCTGGCGATTACATCGATAGAAACAGAAAGAGAGAAATATGGTGGCGTCTTCTTTGTTATAGTGCAGTGGTAGTACGTTTTATTATGTTATTACATTTCTGAAAAAGTAGGGTTTAAATATTCTGTGACTATTTGATGCGTAATTATATCATCATCAACTAACTTGTTCATCTAACAAATTGAATTGTACTGTGTGAAAAATATTGAGGAAATCTGAAATTCTGAAAATACTTCACATTTATATATTATATAAATACATTTCACAAAATACTGGTAGGAAAAATGTATGAGGGTAGAAATTAAAATTGAAATATGCTCCGAACGTGTCGTTCAATCGTGTGCAAAAAACTGTAATAACTGACTAATTATTGTGATTTCGTCCCCAGCGGAGCAGACACCAAAATATATGCTCTGCTGTTCCATCATTTTCGAAACTGAGGCGACACTCACTGTCTTCAGACAGTTTTAGTCTCTGCATATGATGATTGAAATGACAATGACCTTCAAAAAGTTCAGATATCATAGTTCATCCCTACTGTAGTCCAAGAACTGTTTGGTATCAAGCTTCGAAGGGGCTAAATAAACGCCTTGGACTGAGCCAATCCTGGAAGATTCTACCAGAAGGCCATTATTCCTCTTGCAATCCAAGTGTTTAATGTTTGTTCGGCAAAGCCTAAAGCGATTCCAATGACAGGTTTTGGTCCGAAGAAGCTGCTTGCGGCATCTTCCTTTGCAAGAGACTCAGCAGCTCCATTGCCTTCCAGGCCAGTATGCCCTGGAATCCAGACCAGACACAATCTGTTAAGTCTTTCTATTGAGGAGAGTCGTTTTTGGCAATTTGCTACCAATTCAGAACTTTCTCGGTAAGAGCCAAGAGCTTTCAACGCCGCATGACTTGTGTATTAGCTTCGATTCTTCCAATCTCCCCGCACACAATTCAATAGTGCAAATTTACACTTGAAATGCAGTCGCGTAGGTTTCTAGCCAGGTACATATCTCTATCCTGGGTCTGCGACTAAAAACACCTTCACCAGAACCGGAAGGTGTGTTTGATTCATCTGTGAAACGACAACTATCTGCTTTCAATATTTCCTTCTCCCGTAGGATCCAGTCTCCTCTACTCGTGAACAATACTTCATAAGGCAGTTCGTATTTGACAGTTGGTGGCATAAAGTCCATAATGCTGTGACTTCCAGTGTCAACTAACAGTCTGTTGCACTCTGTATTCAAGTTATTTGTGCTATTGGCAATATGCAGTCCATCTAGCCTCTCTCTACAGAAAAATGTGGAGATGAGGTAGATCTAGAAGGATCTCCATGACTGCCGACAGTGTAGTACTGATGGCACTACTGATAGCCAATCAAGACTGTTTCTGTTAGCCAGAGAGCTTCGCCTGGGCCATTTTCTGTAGAAACTTCGGCAACAGGCAGACCGACGTCAAATCATGGCTCATCTGTTCATGACCAGATTTGGAACGGAAGCCAGAGAAGAATTGAAATACTTTCCACGGACTTGGGTCCGATATGTGTATGATGTGTGACAGAGGATTTTGTGTCTCATCTCTATATATGAAGTTGACGTGTGAAAATGAAAATAACTAATCGATTTCGCAACCCAGTTCCAATGTGAAGCATACTTCACATTCGTATTTTATTTCATACACCACAGAATACTCATGTTCCCGAATATGTTACAGAGAATTATAATAGTGAGAAATTTTTGAAATTGTTGAAACTGGTATATGACAACAGGTTTTACGATGCCTCAAAAAGTTATGAAAAGTAAAATGAATTCTTCAAACAGTGATTCATGATAGTGTTATTGATCTATATCAAGTAATCGTGAGTGTGATCAAGAATTCTTATATAAACTATATTTTTGAAGAGTACATATGGTATTCGCCTACTATTTGTTGAATATGTATAGATAAAATATATCCTTGAGTTAGAAGAAATACCTTCTCAAAAGTAAAAACTGTTATATCAGCTGATTTTTTTTTTCTTGAACCACTCGCATGTAGAAATCTATCATATAGAAACTTCAGATTCGAAATTTTCAACAAATTTTCCCTCTCGAGCGTACGTACAACATTGACTATTCTGTTGTTTTTCTCATTGTAGAACATGCAATAAAACAACGTACAAATTAATTTTTTTTTCTATAAACCCCATATCAATGAAGTTTTCGATTTTGTATTTGCTATCATAATTGATAAAAAATCAAATCCTTAAAGATGGAATATCGGCTGACTAAGATTATATTTTTTGCCGCTAAGAAATAACAACTTGAAAAACATATTCGTAAACCTATGTTACAGCATCATTTTTTGTATTTTCTGTATAGACTCACTCATATTGTTTCAAATCATTTCATACATTTCATTACAATTTTCTTTAGAAAAATAAAATTTTATTTAGTGAGTATATCACATACTTCTTGAAAAATTCTTGGCTTTCCACTTCATCCATTACATTTTGAAAGTCGAATATTTGCAAAGAACAAACAATAAAAAATAATAATAAGAGAATTTTATCATCTTCAATATAAATATGAAACAGTGGATTTGTTGTACGCGGACATGATTGAAAGAGAAAATGAGTTTCAAAAATATGACCTTATCCATCATCTTAACATGATGAAAACTCTTTTCGAAGTATGACGTCAATGAAACATTTTCTCATGAAGGGAATAAACCCAAATGAAAAAACGATTTTTCCTATAAACAGTTAGTTACACTCAAATCTAAATTCTTTTTGCAGTTCATTAACAACCACTTAAGAAATTCATAAATCACAACTCTCTTTGTAACTACTTCTCAACTCGATTTTGGGTATTTTGAATTGCAAATTTATCTTATTCTTGCATGAGTTTCGTATACATATTTTATATTGTTATCGCGACGGAATATTTATTAAATTATTTATTCAAAATTTGGGATTGAAACAGGTACATACCCAGAAAAGCATTCACTGAGAGAAGTGGTTACACACGGTGTCAACAGATACAAGAAAAAATAAAAATTATTGAAATAATAAATTTCGTACTCACTAACCAATTATTTTTGCTGTGTTGAATATTCTTTTCATCGTTATTTTAAAGGAACTCGAGGTGAGAGAGAAAATATTTACATTACTACAATATTAGTTGAAAGAATCACACATTCCAGTAATTGGAGAGTTTTTGCCCAAATTTGTGTTGAAATTCGGACTAGCAAGTAATTTTCTGTTTCTAGTGTTCCTATGAGGAACATGATAAAAAATCATTGATACTAGATTGGGTGAATCATAAAAGTTTGTTACAATTTTATAATTAAAATTATTCTTAGTTGTTCTAGAAGCTGTATTTTGTAGTGAGATCGAATTTTGCTAATGCCAAGTGTTACATAAGCCTTCGTTATTTTGAAATGCAAGAACCTTACAAATCTGTTCAGGAGTCTTTCTGGTCGTAATTTATGTGCATTATAATGTGGGCTCCATATGGCACTTTCGAAATTGAGTTTACTATAAACAAATGTATAGTAAGTAGATTTGATTGCTGCCTCGTTGTTGAAGTCTTTGCATATTCTGCAGAAAACTCCAAAGGTGTTGCTGAAGGAATTTATTACATAATCCAAATGGGGATTGAAAGTCATTTTCGTATCCAAATAGATTCCAAGATCTTCAATTTGGTCTACTCTGTTAATAATATTATTACCCAGGGAGTATTCAAAATGTATCGGTATGTTGTTTCTGCCAAGAGATATACATGCACATTTATTAATATTAAGTTTTAATTTATTGAGATAACAGTATTTTGAAAAAGAATTGAGGTCTTCCTGAATCTTTGAGCAATCTCTAATCGTCGTTACATTTCTGAAGATTTTTAGGTCATCAGCATATAATAGTAATTGAGAATGCTTGAAGCAATCTTTCAAATCATTTATGAATACTAGAAACATTGCTTGACCCAGATGTAAACCTTGAGGGACTCCCGAGGTTACCACAAATGAAGCAGATCTATATCTATTTACGGTCACTAGCTGACTGCGATTTTGAAGGTAGGTTGAAAGCCACCTAAGAAGAGCGCTCTGTATAACGATTCCAGCAGGTTTGAAGTTTTGAAATAAGAAAGTTATGACCAACTTTATCAAATGCCTTACTGAAGTCAGTATACAGTGAGTCCATCTGTATATGAAATATAGTTGGCATATATTACTGAATTTGTTTTTATAACAAAGGTAAAAAGTCCACAAAATGTGCATATTCATTGACGCTTAAGTACGATGACAGGCACTTCATTAGAACCAGTCGCCCGTTTGATGTTGAGCTGCTTCAAAATTTGCCTGACTAGACGTTGTCGAAAAGTAATTTCCGGCATTGTGGATTTTAGTGTGGCAATACTAGGTGGTGCATTTCCCAGAAAATCAACTGTGGAGTGGTACGCAAATTGTTCACCTAGTAGATTTGCTTTTTTATGACTGTTGTTGCGATTGAACCATCCGCTTGTGTTAGTGGTGACATTTTGGATCCTGTAAAGTTCCTGTAAAGATCAATGGTGGTTGTTACTAAAATATTAGCAAAAACTAGAACTGTCGAAAATCAATTGTTTTCTACCGTCTCCATTTCGAATGACTTGAAACAGGAAGAGAAACTTCCAATAGTGTTTCATATTCGTTATAATCAGTTCCTGATAATATTATCACGGGTGATTTAACATATACCATGATAAAAACATTCATTATTAAAAAAGTTATCAAGGCAATGATGATAGCAACTAATGGATCATTTTCAATTAATGAATAATAAGACACCATACATAATAATGATGGTATAAAGTAGGTTATTCCATAAACACTGATGATAATAATCATCATTTACGTATATATTCATCAAATAATAATTGTTTCTTCATCTTCCATATCCAGCTAGGTAAAGTAAGTTCTGTTGAATCAATAATTGTGAACACAAAGCACAGAGGAGAGTTTAAAGATACTTAGAAGATAAATGAGAATTGACACTTTCTATGTTTCAATTTTCATTTTTCATGACGATTTTCTACCACCAATTTTTCTACCATCAATTTATTGGTACCTAGATGGGTGAAAATATATTTCATTTTCTTTCTTGGTTGCGAATGTATCAAATTCGTCCTATTTCGAATATCAAATATAAAATTTCGAAAAAACTGTGTCAAACTGGCCAAAGTTGATGAAATTCAATGATGACGTACAAGCTCCAATGATCTGGTGATATTACCGAATTAGAAAATCATTGGCTCGCATTTTATCTTGAGTATCGGAAAATTTGCGTAAAAGTGGATGATTGTAGATCTCAACTTTTTGATGTTGATTTAGGGGTTCCTCGAGGATCAGTTTTAAGTCCCATGATTTTTCTTATGTACGTCAATGATTTACCAAATTATTTGAGCACTGAATTACATATTTTTGTATGCAGATGATACGACAATGGCCACTGATGCTGAAACCCCAGAAGAAC
>WOGP01005711.1:0-12928 GCA_015342065.1 Leptinotarsa undecemlineata | reverse complement strand
GCTCATCTAGTCCCAGCACAAGATATTAATGTCTGTCAACATGCACATGGAGGGCCTGGGCGTTTCGATTTGTGGCTCTGCTTCATGGTCTGTGCTTGGCATTGAAGTCGCCAGCAGCAATTGTCGGAATGCTGCTTCCCATCAGCAGTTCACTCAGAGATTCTGGGGGTAATCGAATGTTCGGAGGGTTGTAAACCGAGATTAATTCTGTGACAACCCCTGCTCAGTTGAATTTCGACCCCCACGGCCTCAGTGCTGTGTAATCGAGCACTGTCAATGCCGTATTGGACACATTGAAGGGATCGTTTGACAAAAATGCCAACTCCCCCTCCAGCAATAAAGTCGATATATCAAGGAGGTTACGTACAGGTTACGTACAATAATACTAGTTATTGTTTTAGGCTTATTTAATATAAATTATTTTTGATTTTTTATTTCGATTTTCTTTAAATGCGTGTTTTATAGTTTATTAATATTACTTTAGGATTATTACTAGCTGGCGAACTTTGTACTGCTGTAGAATTTATTGAGTTATTAGCCTAGTTACATCAAGTTCTTCATATTGTGCTTGTGAAGCAGGAAGTCGGGTCAAAGTAACACGATCAGTGTTACCAGGTAATATTTATGCTTAGCAGTAGATCGTGTATCAAAAAAATCAGAGATTGATACAAAAAAAAGTAGAAAATATATTTTATAGATACAAACTACATATACAGGCTAACAATTTGAAAACTTACAGTGGTTCTATCTGAGCAACAGAATAAAATCGCTAAAAACAACTCTCATAAAAGGGAGTGGCAAATAAAATGATGTAACAGCTAACTTGTTTTCATTTAACCCCACGCCCCCAGCCACACCAACTTCACAGTCTTAAATGACAACCCCCAACTTGTATTACATTCGTTGTAGTAGTTTTGGTTATTGAATAAAACACTATTTACTTAAATTACAATTTTATTTTCTATTAGCTTTTACATGATTTCTTTCCCCCCTCCCGATTATGGATGTTGTAATAGTATAGTTATTAACTAAAATATCGCACACCAGTATATTATCAACTTCAACTTACACATTTCAATGAACTGAACAAATGGAAATGAGTTTTGCCTGATCAACGTTAAAATGTGTACAGAGTACTACTTGGTTTCATTAGTTTATTAGAAAAGATTGAATTAGAACGTACCATCTCTGGCATGGTGGTTGATAGACGTGCCGATTAAAACCGTACACAAAAAAGGTATCTGTGTAGTTGTCGCCGTCTATGTATGTGCAAGTATGACATTGAAATTGTAAAATTGTGAAGTGTTTAGTTTAGGTGTTTTAATAGAAATAGCACCACCATTCACGCTGGTTGAAGGCCGGGGTGGACCGGTTGTCCACGTGCGAGTGCAAATAAGGAATTATATAACACCTATCCTAATTCACGCCAGTTCGAGGCCGGAGTGAACCAAATGTCCAAGTGGGAGTAGGAGATCAGATAAGGTATATCAGCAGTCCAGGTTAACCCAATAAGTGTATTACTCGAACAAGGGCAGTGTAACAAGGAGTACAGTATAGTGAAAAGCAAGACTTCTGTACTCCTCGGACGAAGATCTCGTTACGTAATGAGAAAAGTGCTGGTTATATAACGTCGTGATGGAAGGTGGATCAAGAATTTAGTAGAGAAGGAGATAATGTACCAGTAGCATCGATATGTTTATTTAGCGGAGTTTCAACCCAGACACAACAGTGATAGTAAGTGAAGTAAATCAGTAAAATAATGGTCAAAAAAGACACTGAAGTATAATAAATTCGATTCTAAGTGGGACCACTTATTCAAAACGTCAGAGGCGTAATATATACTTCATGAAAATACGTCAAACATTTATTAAGTCTCGCCAAGAGTGTATCAAAGCATCTAGTGCTGAACATTCCGAATTTTCATTAAAATCAGAACAACACAAAGTATGAAACCCATTTGTTTGTTACTTGTAATATAATATTAATGCAGTTTTGTACTTGCTTGATCAATAAACATGCAAGAAACTGTACAGTGGAATTAAATATAGTGACTTACCTTGTTTGACAGACACAAATCTGGTATTCAGTGCTGCAACAAAACTAGCCTGAGGAAGAGAATCTTCCAAGGAGAAAAGTTCATCTTTTGTTACTGTGTTTGAACGTGTTTTGAGTACGGCTTTGGATCCAATGGGGCTCAGGTATTGGCCGTTTCGGTCCCTAAGGGCCAACTGACCGCTATGGTATTCGGCAGTGAAGAGGCAGTCTTTGTTGCAACTGTCTACCAACTTTCCTGGAATTCAAAAAGTTCATGTTGTTCCAAATATCTCGTCTCTTCATTGTACAATATTGTACAATAATGTACAAAAAAGGAGGAAAAAATTTTCATTTCTGAAAGTTTTGTTGTAATGCTGCCAACGTGACTTGGACTATCTATTTTCAAACAGTTTCTAGGAACTCAACCACTCATTGGTCGCGAGTCATGATTTGTAAATAAAAAAGCACCAAGTGAATACTACATACTTCCGCTACTCTGTGGTTCCTACAAAATTCATAAAATGATTCAGAGGCAACTTATTTTGACCCTGAAAAAAGAGTTAGAAATTTCAATATCCATATTGTTAAAACTTTGGGTGTTGGGGTTGCTCAGGGGTAGCCTTATGAGGGAAACAACAGAATACTTAAATGCTAGGTTTTTTTGCCTAGGAGTTATACATAGGAGTCCTTTCCAAATCAGGTCTAACTAACAACTGTCTTATTACATACATGTTATCAGGAGGACGAGAAAATTGGACGATCTACCGCCACTTTCCCTCAATGACGAGGTCATTCCATTTGAAACGGAGGTGAAATATCCATTGTCCTTGATAAAAAAACTCACTTGGAACACTCACTTGGAACGCTCACTTGGAAAAAGTTTTACACAAAGCCAGAAAGACTGTCCCTATGGACATGTCGAAAGATTGCCTGGTGGCAGAAGGATTTACAGAAAACGACCGAGGCGAAGCTCTCTGGCTTTCAGAGACAGGCTTGTCTGGCCTTCAGTGGTGCTATCGGTACCACACCGTCAGCGGCTATGGATATCCTTCTAGATCTACCTCTTCTCCATTTTTTTTCTGGAAAGGAAGGTTAGATGAACTGCATATAAGATTGTGCACATTGCCAATTGCACAAATCAATTCAATGCAGAGTGCAACAGACTGTTGGTTGACTTTGGAAGTCACGAAATTCTGGAAACGACTTCTGACTGTATGCCTCCAACTGTCAACTACAAACTGCCTTACCAAGTACTGTCCCCGAGTAGAGAGGACAGGATCCTCCGAGAGAAGGAAAAATAAAGAGCAGATAGTTGTCGGTTCATAGATATATCAAAATGTCATCAGGTTCTGGTGCAGAGATTTTCAGTTGCAGACCCAGGACAGAGATATCAACCTGCATAGAAACCTATGCGGATGTATGTCAAGCGGAAATTTAAGCTATTGAATTGTGTGTGGAGATATTGGAAGAATCCAACCTCATACACAAGTCAATAAAAATATTCTCGGACAGTCAAGGGGCGTTGAAAGCTCTTGCCTTCTACCGAACAACGTCTAAATTGGTAGCAAATTGACAAAAACGCTATCCTTGATAGAAAGACTTAATAGATTGTCTCTGGTCTGGATTCCTGTCCATACTGGCATGGAAGGCAATGAGGCTGTTGACTCCCTTAGTAAGGAGGGTGCTGCAAGCAGCTTCATCGGACCAGAACCTGTCATTGGCATAGCTATGGGTTTTTCCAAACAAAGATTGAACACCTGTATGGCAAGAGGATGTATGGACTTCTGGCAGAATCTTCCAGGATTGGCTCACTCCAAGGCGTTTATTCACCCTTCGAAGCTTGATACCGAACGGTTGTGGACTATAGTAGGGATGAACTACGATGTCCAACAGACCTTCTTACACGTCACTGTCATTTAAATCATCATATTCACACAGGTGTGTGTCACCTCTGTTTGGAAAATGATGAAACAGCAGAGCACATACTTTGTGTCTGCCCCACTGAGGGCCGAATCATGTTTGTAGAGTTCGGCAAAGCTGTACTCTTACCGTCTGACCCAAAAGATCACTCACCATACAAACTAATCGGCTTCGTTAAGAAGCTGGGTTTATTTGGTCGAGTGTGAATAGATGTGAGCCACAATAAACCCTTGCGGGTTGCGGTGGAGGGTGGAATAGACCCACTCACTTTGCACCTAACCTACATGTTATCATCAAAATTGATAAATCGAGGAAGTACCGCGGTCCCCTCTTGCTCCATACGCCTCGTGTTGGTCATAGTGACATTACATCGTGACGTCGCATCACAGCTACACTAAGGGTAGAACCCTTGATCAGGATAGGTCGTCATCAGGCAACAATATAACTTATTGTTGAAGACACTTGAGATTTTCCTAATATAGAAATTTCATTGGTACTTTTTCTACCTTCGTAACTTGATGAACTCATTCGTAAATAAAAAAAAAACAAGAACTGTATCTCAGTCGTGGTTTTCTTTTCGAATAAGGTAATGTACAATTGGATTTGTCTTGAACGATTGGTTGTGGAAACAATGAAAGTATCGAAATGTACTGGACCTGGCTTTTGATATTGGGGACAATACAACATTAACCTTTATGCCATCAATTCCAGGATAAGTCCCGGGATAGACAGGTCTCCTGAACCGTCTCAACATCCCAAATTATTTATATTGGTAATTAAAGATCTTCTTTGTGGTGAAGATAAAAAACCCTGAGCAAAACAGAAGAAAAAAAAAATTAGAAACAGTTGCACTTCAGGGAAGTTGCATTTGTACTCGTTGAGACGTCGGATAGGCATCATGTAAAATATTTTTCCTACAGAAATATGAAACATGTTCATGCATTTACAGGAAAAAGCATAAATATTGGGTGAGAACCTAGATATCCACTAGGCGGGTATCTACGTGATATCATCATGAAGTCGATGATTTCCCATTCAATAATAAATAGAATTCCTTTCAGAGTATCATTCCTCGAACAATGCTGAAGCGAACGACAAACAACATATTTGTCATGGCCCCATCTGCCTGTGAACGAAGTAACCGACCGCATATCCGAAATCACCCCATTCCTCGTATAAGGAAAAACACTCTCACATATAGTAAGGGGGCATACTTGAAGACTGAATTTCTAGACCTCAGATCATCGAAAATGCACCTGCTGACAGCAACATGTTCAAGATAATATGTGCCAAGGCAACCACACAGTTTTGCTAGATTGTCCAGCGAGAAAAATATGAACTCCCCCATCCTATGAACCCTTTAACAAACATTCAAAGCAATGTAATATACTTTCTAATTACCTTGAAGGTTCAAGTTACAAATTAATGAACCTGATTGAAAAACTTACCTCCCATAGAAAGATACTTGTTATTGCAGGTGTGGATTGCGTATTTCCCAGATTCATCATGTCTGAACTCCAGCGTGAAAAGCGTATCTTCTCCCCAAGGAATGTTCGCGTCGACGTAAATCTCGTCCAAATTCTCGGACAGATGCGCGAACCGCTTCCTGCCAATCGACCTGAGGTTGACCTGGGGCCGGGCGGCTAAATGTACGTGCCAGAGTTCAGAATCGCCCGGTACTTTGGCGGTGCACGTCAGTTTGTCGGCGGAGGATCCGAGGAAGTAACCGCGGACGACGTTTCGGAGGGCCCATCTGCCGGTGCCATCTTCAGCTACGCTGATTTGGAACTTGCTACCGGCCTCTTTCTCGTCGCTCTCGCAGGTCACGTTACCAAAAGAATCGACGGCGAGGTATTTGTCCAGGTGGGAGCGCAGATAGATGAGGCCTGGAAATGAAAAGTACATTAAAGTTTAGATAATAAGAAACCAACAAGCGTTAATCAAAACAAAAACTACAAATTACAAAAGGTGCTACAAGTATAATAACTATTTGCATTTGAAGAAGCATGGTGAACAAGTTTGAAGTTTGCTGGAGCTCCAATAACCTAAATTGAAGAACATGTTATGTCATGTCATTATAATTAATGACATGACATTTCCTAAAGAATTTTTCCAATTCTATTTATAGGACGATTGTTCGAAGATGTTTTATGGCATAAAATCCTCAAGATGCGTGAAATATATTCTATTGAAAAAATCATGCCGTAATTCTGTCACCACATCATGAATCTGCATTACGTTCGATTGAAACCACATGTCGTTGGTCAAAAAAGTTGGTAATCATCGACCGTTTTCAATTGTCAAATCTCGTAAGTCTCTGTTGAAAGACCCCATATATTCTTTATACAAAAATCGTGCCCTAGATCTATCACCATATCGTGTATCTTTATTACTTAGTTCCTCGCATTTCTGAATCTAAAGGTTATAGTTACATATGACAGCTAACTCAATTGCTTTAGAATAAGTGGAAACGGAACGGGTGTGAATTATCTACATCCACAAAGTACACCGAGAAAAAAATATTGCATTATTATTTTTTCGTTTACCGACTCTGCACACCTACCATTTTTCAAAATTATACGCTTATTGACTGAATTAATAAACAATCAGAGCAGTCCTAGTTTATTAAACTGTCTGAAGGGATGAAAATAGGGCGGAAATATTTAAAAAAATCATAACATGAAAAATCGACTTTGTAAACCTACGAAAGTGAGATATGTTATTCCTGATGATCTATTCGACAGAAAAAACTTCACGTCACAGTTTTCCAGGCCGTCTGAGGGGGTGAAAATAGGGTGGAAAATTGAAAAAATCGTATCTTCGAAAATTGAATGTGCACACCTACAAGATTGTCATTCATGTTGATCTATTCGACAGAAAAAAAATTCACGTCATAGTTTTCCAGGCTGTCTGAGGGGGTGAACATGGAGTGAAAATATCAGAAAGGTCACAACATGAAAAATTGAATTTGTACACCTACAAAATTGAGATGTTATTCCTGAAGATGTATTCGACTGAAAAAACTTCACATTATAGTTTTCCAGGCCATCCGAGGGGGTGAAAATGGGGTGGGAACTGAAAAAAACATATATTCAAAAATTGAGTTTGTACACCTACAAGATTAAGAGATGTTATTACTGACACCCGATTTGACGGTAAAAAGTTTTTCTCGTCAAATCGTGTGTCAGGAATAACATATCTCAATCTTGTAGATGTACAAACTCCATTTTCAAATATAGAATTTTTCAAGTTTCCACCCCATTTTCACCCCCTCAGACGGCCTTGAAAACTATAACGTGAAGTTTTTCTCGTCAAATAGGGTGTCAGGAATAACATATCTCGATCTTCTAGGTGTACAAATTCAATTTCTAAATATATTATTTTAAGTTTCAACCCCATTTTCACCCCCTCAGAAGGCGTGGAAAACTATACGTGAAGTTTTTCTCGTCAAATCGGGTGTCAGCAATAACACATATAAATCTTGTTGGTGTACACAATCAATTTTCGAAGATACGATTTTTTCAACTTTCCACCCAATTTTCACCCCCTCAGACGGCCTGGAAAACTATAACATGAAGTTTGTTCAGCTGAATAGATCATCAGAAATAACATATCTCAATTTTGTACGTGTACAAAGTCGATTTTTCATTTTAGGACATTTTTTTATATTTTCATCCCATGTTCACCCCCTCAGACGGTCTGAAAAACTATGACGTGGAGTTTTTTCTATCGAATAAATCATGATAGATAACATATCTCAAACTTGTAGGTGCACACATTCAATTTTCGAAGATACGATTTTTTCAATTTTCCACTCCATTTTCATTCTCTCAGACGGCCTGGAAAACTATGACATGAAGTTTTTTCTGTCGAGTAGATCACCAGGAATAACATATCTCAATTTTGTAGGTGTACCCCTTCAGACAGTTTAATAAACTAGGACGGTTCTGTTTTTTTACTAATTCAATCAATTAGAGTCGGTAAGTGAAAAAATGAAAATGCGATATTTTTCTCAGTGTACTTTGTGGATATGGATAACTTGACACCCGTGGAAACGGAACGTCTGGCAAGTTTAAATATTCAGCCAAAAGATGAGATTGTGAACATTATTGAAGACACCTAAGAGATTCTTATTCAGTAAACTCTGGATACGAGAGTAAGAAGCCCACTTGATGGAAGTATCTGGCAAGAATTATTTTTTTTTAAATATGGGAATTGCACATCTGAATAACTGTATACTACTGCATTTTCTATATTTTCAAGCTCCTTCTCTTTATGAATTGATGTGGTAAAAGAAATCAACCAGAACAGGCAAGGTGCTCCTCAAGACCCCGTCCAACGCTATTAAAAGGTTTTCCCAATCAGAAAAATGTGTACAAAATGAAAGTTGAGATTAAGACCGCGGAATAGACGACCAGTAGTTGATGTAAGTACATAGGATTTTTCATCTAATATTGGTCAATGTGTAATAACTAAGGGCAACATTTTAAGACTTTTATACTACTTTTAGAGGTAACTTTCTACAGAATTCTTCAACAACCTGAGTACAATGAAATGAGTTACTCACTAACTCCGGTCACCGAAAAGATGTCTGAATTTTTCTCGTGCAGATAAATCCTAAAGCTAATCAAGCAGCCTAAGTTATTGTAAGTAGAAAACATGTATCTTCTCAACCTTTCTTCGATGTTATAAACTATTAAGGCTGTTTGTGGAAGGTAAGAAGATAACCTAACGGTTTTATCGACACAACCCAAATAAGTATGTCCGATTCTGGCACAATTATCTTCTTAGATCTGTCGAGTGTATTTTTCATTGGTTACTCTCACACCAAACTTAAATTTTCCTCAGATCTCCATTGAGATATAGTATATGCGTTCTGATATCTACTTGGAGAGATGAAATCCTAAACTTTCTCAATAGGTTGTTGATAGAAAAACCTATATGACTATGTATAAGAAAAGACGTCTAGAAGAGTTGAAAACCTATCTACATAAAAAACTTTTGCAAAACATCATATTGAAGATTAGTAGTAGTTAATGAAGTTAGTTAGTATATCTTTATATCAGACACTGTCTTCGACATATCAAGGGCAACAGGTATTTCTCCCCATCTCTGATATCTACTTGGAGAGAGGAAATCCTAGACTTTCTCAATAGGTTGTTGATAGAAAAACCTATATGACTACGTATAAGAAAAGACGCCTAGAAGAGTTGAAAACCTATCTACATAGAAAACTCTTGCAAAGCATCATATTGAATATTAGTAGCTAGTGAAGTTAGTTAGTACATCTTTATATCAGACACTGTCTTCGACATATCAAGGGCAAGAGGTATTTCTCCCCATCTCATTTCATTCTCAAAGACATATTAATGGACGTCACCTACTGCTTATGCTATGGAAGCGACATTGATGGTTAAAACATTTTGAATATCAAGGAATTCATTGATTTACGTGAAAGCCACATATTCAAATGAGCAGCATAATGAAATAAGTAGTTGTGTGCAAAAAGAATGTGGTCTTCAACAAATGGATTATACAGAAACAATTACGTCACATAGCTGTCACATTCTGTAAAACAGAATGGTTCTGAATAAAGACTGAAAACTTGTCGTCCATGAGACAGATTCAAATGTCGACAAGCTCCATTACCATGACGAAGAAACATAGATTGAAGCGTTCAGCCTAGATTAGATTAGATTACTATGGGGCTTCTGTGCTGTGAACAGCCACTACTACACTGCGACCTTTGCAGGTCTACTGTATGTGCCCTCATGTATGCTAGAGTTCCTTGTCTAGGCCCGTCCTTGTAAGTAGACTCCATAGGTCAGACCTCAAGTTCCCCATATATTGAGAGGGTTGTGGTTTTTCCTCCCCTAACGTTGCAAACCTTATCCTTCAGACCTTCGCAATAGCATAGTATGTGTACGGAGGTTTCCTCATCCTCTTGGCAAAGCTTGCGTTCAGCCTAACTAGTGAACTCAGCGTTGTGGAAGCCGAGGTGGAAGCCGTGGTGGAAGCCGTTCAGCAAAAGGTCATTCGGCCATTCAGCTGTCGGCACGATTCCTTACACCTTAGCTTGGGTAGGCTGGTCCACGAACGTTCCCCTTTGGGAACCGGGCGGAACCTCATTGTAATCAGCCTTCCTCTGGTAATGCGGGGCTCTGCCAGAGGTGACAACTCTTCTCTTACTACTTGTGGCAACACACATATATGAAACAAAGAAAACAGACACAACAAAAACCAATCCCGAGGCTGGACAGAAGTGATTACCTCAATCTGTGGCGGGGGCTGGGGATGAACAGAAATGCCCATCCCAATCTACTGCTCAGAATGACTCTGGTAATACAATGCCGGCGCATTTGCGGCGCCGAGGCCAAAAAGAGAAAGAGAGCGAAAGAGCCAGGAGTGGCAGCAACTTTCCTCCTCCCCTACTCCACCTCCAACAGCAAGGTCACTTCCTGCGGCAGGCGCCTTGAATAAAGGCAAGGGATCGGTTGCCCCTGCAGAAAGGAAGGTTGAAGAAGCTGCGCAACGACAGTAATGTCGCTGCACCTTCCAAAACCTTCGGGGAGGCCGCCGGGAGATATCTCAAGGTTGCCGAAGAGAATGTGTGTTTGGCAAGTCTTGGCCTACACCTGCCGATATAAAGGAGATGTTTCCTAGTGACCTGTCCACCTTCCTGGAAAGGACAGGATGGAGGATGACCTAGGAGGACAACTCCTCGGGAGGATGTACAAAGTGTCACATGCAGCCTAAGTTCTGTGGGTATGCACTCACCCTCCCTAATATATACATACATACTCCTGCTTCTACATAAGTAGTAAACATATGAACCTGAATCTTCAGCATTGAGGAATTCGGCCTAAACCATGTAACCTTTACCATTCTCATAGAAGGTAGTAGATTAAGTCGGAATCTGAGGTATTCATCACTACCAATAGGATGGAAACAATACTCTATCGTAATTGCATAAGAATTATGGAGGTTTAATGATCACAGCACTCTGAGAAGCAAATTATATTTGTCTGTTTCTGAGGATCTGACCCTCATCCAGTGTAGTATACTCAAAAGTTTTAGGATATGTGATACTTGTTAGCAAGCTATCTAACGAAATCATGTATTGAAGTCCAACTACACATTTGCGGTCTTGGGCAGAAAATCCTACATTTGCAAGGCACACACATACAGATAAGTTAACCGAGGAAGGACCTACAACAAACTATCTACTTGACATGCAAGTCCTGCATAAAATACACAAAAAGTGGTTCATCCTGCACAGCTGCGAAGTAACCCTTACATACGGGTTTCGGAATAGCTGAATTTAATGAGAATGGTGTAGTCACGTTTAAAAATGTTTAACAGCAAACCTCTACATGTACATCTTCACAACTGCATACATCTATTCATATAATTAATTTTATTTCAGAAGAGATACTCACTGTCTCCTGCGTTACTTGTATCAGGCTCCAAAGTCCAAATCTGTTTCTTTTTCAAAGAAGTTCCATTCGCGTTTATTTTGAATCCGAAGGTCTCTGCTGTAAGATACCGAAATTTAGAATTGATCAGACCGATTGTCCAGCAACCTTTCTGTTGATTTTGCGTAATGATATCTCCACAGCCGTTCAATTCACCACCATTCGTATGATCTGTTCCGTTCATAATTGCAGAAACTCTTTTGGCAGATCTGAAACAAAAGTAAATTTTGTTTGAAAAAATGAAAATAATTCCTTTCGGCAGGACCTACAGAATGAGATTTCGAAATGTTGAGGCGGATTTCCACCGAACGGACAAAACAGCAACTGTCTCGATTTCGATAAAACAAAAACTTGAGTTGTTTGAGTTGTCACGGGCGACTGTTTTTGTCTAAAACTAAATTTCCCGTCGGTAGACGGAAAGATCAAAAGGTTTGGGATTTTGAATATGTTTTTCTACACAGAATACGCTATGTGACAACAGTATTGTTAGAATGCAATAATTCAAACATAAGTTTTCAGCTCTTTATTTTAAAAACAACTTTACACCATAACAAACGAATTTTTGAGTTTATTATAGGAATTATAAACAATTATACACTTTCTATATACGTCTTGAAGATTTGACATTATTTCTTAATGGTAGAAGCAGTCTAATCATCTTTAAAAAAAAATCTGTTTGTCCATCAACCTACTGACGCCTCCTTAGTACGACAGTCCACAGTAGTCGCCACCAGTGCGAGATAAGGATTGAGGAGGTCTTATATTTTATCGTGCGATTTTTAGCACGGGTACGTGCTAACAGATCAGCCATCGTCCTTCCTCATATCTCTACGGTGGACACAGTTTTTGAAAATCAATATCTAAATAGTTTATGAAATAAATATTTATCTTGTCCTTGTAGACGGCCTTGAAAACAAAGTGTGTTGAACAAAATCCCCCAGAAGATATTTAATTAGAAATCAAGGCAAATGACCCTCGCACAGCTTTATAAATCATTTGCTTTGTAATTTGTTCTATTTTTAGCGTGATTAAGCCAGAGAAGTATTTCTTAACGAAGGAAATCTTGGGAGCTCTGAATACTTTGAAATACTCAATTAGGTGTAGATGAAAAATGTATTTTTCTGTCGTTACTCGGTGAATAGTGTTTGGAGATCAAAACTGAGGTGTAGTTTACAACAAATGTATTTTGAGTAATTTTTTCTATATAAATTGTTTTCATCCACGAATTCTTTAGGTTTTCCTCGATTTCCTAACTGCAAAATGTTTTAGAATTAGTATATACTGTTGTTGTTCCCAATGATTTACGGTTTCTCAGATTTTCAAAAATGTTTCCATGTACAACTTAGCTTCTGAAATGCGCGAACGATAAAGAGGGCTGGTAACTGTCCACTATCTGGTATAGTATTTCCAATACCAATTGGAACAGCACAGAGAAGGAATTCCCGCCTCGACATAGGCGTCGGCATATTAATTTTCAGTGGTAGTTTTTCAGTTACTTA
>WOGP01005710.1:0-12929 GCA_015342065.1 Leptinotarsa undecemlineata | reverse complement strand
AATGAATATATACAAACATTCTATAGCTTTATGTTTGTATATATGTTTGTCCGTGCATCTTCAAGTGACTTTTATATAAACTGTGACCATATTTTCAGTATGGCTGATATCTACTTCATCTCGATACGTATACAGGGTCGACAAAAGAATTTTCTACGTAATTATTAGTTAGGGAAGCTAAAGATTGTGCTGTAGACGACCCTTCCCGATATAGAAAGCCCCGATATTCTGTCAAATAGGGCCCCCATGTCCCCCTTTAACATATGAACACTGTTTTCATCCATCTCACCCCAGCTAAGTAGGAGTACACCGTGAAGGGCGACACTGATATCTGGAGACAATAATGTCGCCAACTCAACATCAGTCATAACCCATTTGTCTCTCTAAGAAACAGTAACCGAAAGGGTGAGGGAGCTAGGCTCCAACCTGATCAAAACCAATATGACTTATCACCACCTACGCAATAGGATATTTAAGTGAACGTTGACAATTGAACGGAGTGAAAGGTTCAGCTTGTGAATCTTAGACAGGCCGAAGAGTCTAGGTTATAACGGATCAGATTTCCCAACTTGATACTTCAGTTGGATGTGAACATTTTTCCATGAGTTCATTGGTTATGGGGTATCTCTTGAGCGTTGCTGATTCCAGAAGATCAAGTATTTGTTGTTGGTAGTCCTCAGTGGCCAGAGCTGAAACGCCATTGTCTTCATTGGCAGAGAGTAAGTTAATATCCTTGTCATTTTTTGACTGTTTGGGAGATGCCACTATATTTTTCCAATATAATTACGTTTTCTATGAACAACGGCATTTCGAAAAGGAAGCATCCAGCACCTCTCCATAGAAAGATATTCGTTAGTTTCGCTACATAGATGCCACTTTCGTTTTGGTTGCCATGGAGAACAATCAATAGAACAGGTACTATGCCATGTCAATTCAATTCATTGTCGCCTTCAGTTCATCGTGGAAAAAAATTGCAACAACAGAAGCTACTCACACTAATCGTTATTTCAACAAGAACTAAAGTCACCATCTAGGGTGAAAACTTGCTATGATGTGGACCGTTGTGGATCGTACGGAAAATCGCGACTACGTCGTCTATGTCCGCATAGACACTTCACCTTTACCATCATCACCATCCTCCTCATCACACCCATCGCATATAACACAGATGATGTCTGTCTCAGATGCAGACAAAACGTTCACTACAAGTTCCATTCGGCTACGGAAATATCCCACATTTGGTTTACTATTGGAAGTCTAGGTGATATTCGAGAAAACCAGGTAATGTAATCGTAGTATTTGGTGAAATACTTGATATTAGAGTTACCAAAACAGAAAACCAATAGAAATTGATCAGTTTTCAAACCGTTGTCCAACTATACTCATAATATTCAATTACTCGTCTTGCGAAACAAATTTGGTGCTACTCAGATTTCTACATTAGAGGGCATGAGTCGCTCGAAATAATAATAATTCCGTTCAGAATTTTTGTCTAGTCAGTAACTTTGTATTCAAAATGTGAGAAATGTAAGATACGCAGAATGTAGAGTCCGTTGATGTTCTGCAGAAGTGTATGAAACAGACGCTGAGATTTTGGCTAAGGTGGTTCACCGACATCTACGTGAGAGACGAAGACGTCGAAAAGAGTAGTTTTTGTGGAACAGTACGAGCGTGGTATTTTGGGTAGTACTGAAAGTTTATCCTGGAACTACATTTTCAAGAAACTGATAGCCTACGTCTGTAGATCACGAAGTGGGAAGTAGTTAGATGTGTAATGGGAATTCAACTACGGAATTCAGTGGTGCAGTTTTGGGTGTTCGTTCAATTTGTGAATATTGTGGGTGGATTGCCACCACCAACATGGTTTCACCAGCCAAACCATACAGACGAGTAGAAGTATGGTATTCGTGAGTTCAATTGACTTCAACTAATTATCAGATATTGAGACAAGTATCTGGAGGAAGTTCATATTATCAACTTTCGAATACCGTGAAGATTGAAGAAGAATATAAAAAAACCCATTCGACCCAAGGGACACCCTCTCTCGGTATCAAAGATCTACTCGTCAACGTCCATTTCCTTTACTGTTTGTTCAATTTGCGTTCTGGTTATGGAGGAAAATTGTAAAAGTTTTATAAGCATGGTCAGACAGATATTTGATATCATAATTGAAGCCAAGTAGTCGAAATTTTGAACGAGGTAGACAGTCGAAAGAAATAGTCGCCGCTTGGTTACTTTAGAAAATATGACCTTTATGATATTCACACAATTGGACTTTCAGTTGGTATGAATTCAAATGTGAACACAAGTTTGGAGAGTTTAATCTTCCTATTGAAGATGATCACTTGATGATTGGAACACGTGTCGAGGTATTAAAAATACCGGGTTGGTGTTGGGACAGAACTCCAGTAATATTCAATACTATACCAAAGGTTCCAAAGTACTGTTCTGTAAGGTCATAATGAACTTCTTAGTTTCGGAATTACACACATCGATCTGAGGAAAGAAACGGTCTGGTGAAATGATCTATTTGACTTCGATATGAGCGTTTTTTTGGACGGATTTCATTTCAGTGACAGAACTGTGATCACCTCGTTCAGAGTTGGAAACTGAACCAAGTTCATTAGTCGTTCCAATGCCTGCTCTTCCGTGGTCGCAGACTTTGCACAAAAGGTGATTCCAAATGCTTATGCCTCTATAAGCTCTATTATCATTATCATCAGCATTATCATTTCCATATTGTCGTGTCAACCTGTAAGGTCAGTTTACATTAGGTTGGCTTAGGAAGTGAGTAAACGCAATGAGCTCAGAATGCCTTGTGAATTTGTTCGAAGAAAATGTTTGTTCAACTGCTTCAAAAGTGAAGAGGAAATCATTTTACCAAGGAGTTTAATAATGAAATGTTGGAACTACAAGATTTAGCTTTCGTCCCCGCAGTCAACGCACATACTTTTGATGATGTCTGCTGCAAAAGAAAGGTTTGGTACTCCAGATTTCATTCGATCATGCCTGGTAGCACGAAATTAGTACTTTTAAATATTATCAATACTCTTTGTTTCTTCCAATTCTGGTCTCATTTTCGATGACCAACCTCTTCCCATATCAATTCATGAACTCAAATTTACTGATAGTTGTGGTGAATTGAAATACTTGTATCATGGTGACCAGTAATTGGACGGATATAACTATTCAAGAGTGGAAGGCAAATATATGGATTTCACGAATTGAAATTGTTTTGTATCGACAATGAAATGTAACGTTAACTGCCGATTGAGGTAATTACGTTCGCAATTGTGCTCATCTATTGAAACTAATGAACTGCTTTTCCATTTCATGCGGGATGATTCGATTTGTGAAAGGTGATTAGTAAAACTCTCAGTTTACTTCAAAAGTAATATATTTTTCGTTGATGAAGGCGAAAATCAAGTTATTTTTATGAGGGTTCAAGCTATACAGACACAGAAGAGGCAAAATAATTTATTGATAATATTTCCACTCAATTGGATCTGGAATATTTTCAATATTTCGAGTTCAAACTAAATAAAGATTGAAAACTCTAATGAGCCGACAATTACTTTAGAGAATAATTTTATAAAAACATCAATTTCAGCAGTACCTAGGTGATGAAATTTGGGACCATACTGTTAACTAGAGAAAGTTTTGACCAAGAACTCTTGTTTCTGTTGCTTTCTTCCCCTTTCAATTCGAACAACCATGAACTTCCATAATCTCCATTGAGCGTAAAATATATTTTGTAATAATCTCTCTGAATATATCCAATTTGATTACGAGAAAACTTAACGGCACGTAAATAAGGATAATCAGTGTCAGATTGCAATTAAAAAGGTCTTTTCTGAATGTCAGCATTATAGACTTTCGCAGTAGCAATTTTAGAGCCAATTTGAGCAGATTGAGTTCTGGAATTGTGTCGTTGTCATCGATTTATAATTTACATGTTAAGACCGTGTAAAGCAGTTCATTTAAGAGAATGGAAACGTAACAGCCGAGTTATTTAGGACGGTTCTGGAATAAATTTCGGAAAAAAGATGATGAAAGCCTCTTGTTATTCAAAAAAATAATGTGGGGTATTTTTTTCGGGATTAACTTCAATAACTCCTTCAAAATTCCGTTCATCCAGAAATAGGCCTCATCACTGAAGATGTTTTTTTTTATCGAAATTAAGGTCAGTTTTCTATTGTCGTTTACCTTCAGTTTCTGGATCAGTTGAATTTTCTACACAAAATTCACAAAATTCGCAAAGTTGTGGTCTGCGAAAAGCCTAGTTCATATAAGCGACTTGAATTCCACTGCCTCTGATTTTCCTGTATACTTTCACAGATAGCGGCGATGTTTCGGGCAGATCTCTATAGACGTACGGATGTTGTTTGATCATTTACTGAACCAGTGGACTGAAATTTATCCACCACATTGCGAATAGTCCTCTTGGTAGGACGATTATGGCGACTGTGAAATGGGCGAAGCGCGCGGTACGTTGTCCGAACTTTTCGAAGAAAACTTTTCAGTTCGCCCCTACTCTTTTGATGTAACTTTGTTCGAAGAATATATTCACTTACTGAAATTCACAGTAAACCCAGTGTAACAGCGGATTGTGAATCAACTACCCGCGAATTTTTACAACAAAAAAATCAACAAATGTTGCTGCATGAAGTTATTACATCAAAAGTAATTTTCCTAACGAATATCAAAATTACATTGATCAGGAATATCACTATCTACAGCCCGATATCCAAACATGTTCGCCAATCCAATCGATAATTTATTTTCCCTGTTGAGAATTCTAAGAACAAACTCTAATTCAATCTTTCCTATATTTCAACGAATGGGTTTTTCCTTCCAGTCCTTTTTCTTCCAATACGATGGCCATATAATCTTGTATAACGATATCGTTAACATTGGACCCAATTTCCCGAGTCTGTTGCTGGAATCGAACGACCTATTTGCATTAATTCTCTTATCCCGAGACAAATGGTCATCGGAAGTAGCTAATGCCAAGAGGATATTGACCCAATGGCCCTATTTCGCTGTTTTCATTAAATCCAACGGAGAAATAAGACACACAAAAGTGTTGTGTATGGGCGCCTGATTAATACAGGCGTAGTGTACGCAAGGAATTAGTGTAAAAGGGTATTTGAATGAGCCCTTCGGGATGGAGTTTACCTCTTCATAGGTATGAGATCTGATTAAAGGTGGTCTACTCCTTTGAAATGTGTGAATAGGGAAATGTCTGAAGGGCAAATTGCAACTGAACGGTAATCAGAAGTTTGGTTATGTCAATGATAATTTATTGATGGAATTTGAAGTAGAATGATTTGATTGATTGCCTTTGGTCGATATAGGATTTGTTATAACAGACACGTCTTGAGTTCTGACAAATTGAAATAATCTTCAGTACGTCCAGTGAAAAAAATTAACGAATGATGAATTTCATCAGTTCAGACTTTCATTTTCTGATATTATATAAAATGATTTGAAATTTCTGAAAGAACTGAAAGAAAAGAAGAATTAAAAGTGAATAGCAGAAAAGAACAATTATATTAAGCAGAAACTCTAAAATCGAATGATAGTGAAACAAAATACAAGTGAAAATAGAAAAATTGAAAAAAAATAAAAAAATTAAATATAAAAAATCAAGGGATTCCAAGCCAAGTTACTTCTGGCCGTTTCGATTGTCAGTATTCACAATCATCTTCGAGTGATGACTGGACTCATTCCTCCCAGATCTGACTATTTGAAGGTCATTCGAGTTTTTTCACCTATTCCCTCTTACCTATATCCGCTTTATCGGTTTCAGCGGGAGCTGATCATTGGGCAGGTTCTGATGTAGGGAAGTGCAAGTACTGGTTGTGGCGGCTTCTCTTCTGTCTTCTGACCAGGGTCTGGTCAGACACTTTGATATAATTTTTCCATTGAAGGTAATTTTTGATGATGCTGAGTTCCTTCTCGAGACCTTCCTTTGTATTACAGATCCCGAAAGCTCGGTTTTCTAGAGGCTTGATGATTCCTCTCTTAGTCGATTGATGGTGGTTGGATTCCTGGTTCAGATATCGTCCCGTGTGAGTGGGTTTTCGGTATACAGATGGTTCTCATTTAGTGTCGGTCCTCTTCAGCAATACGTCTGAGAATGGCAGTTCATTGTGGAAATCCTTCTTCATTATGGAAATGATGGAAGGACCTATGTTGTTGATGTGCTTCAGGAAGTTGTCTAGTTCTGTATTCCTTTCTCGATAGGATAACTTAACAGATTGTCTCTGGTCTGGATTTCTGGCCATACTGGCCTGGAAAGTAATGAGGCTGCTGACACCCTTGCTAAGGAGGGTTCTGCAAGCAGCTTCATCTGACCAGAACTTATCAATGGCATCGCTTCAGGCTTTGCCATACAAAGATTGCATACCTGCCTGAAAAGAAGATTTATGGACTTCTGGCAGAATCTTGCAGGATTGTCTCACTCTAACGTGTTTATTCACTCTTCGAAGCTTGATATCAGTTGTTTAACTACAGTACGGATGAACTACGATGCCTAACAGGACTTCCTACATGTCACTATCATTTGAATCATCAAATGCAGAGACTCGGACTGTCGAAAGACAGTGAGTATCATCTCTATTTGAAAAATGATGGACTAGCAGAGCACATACTTTGTTCCTGCTCCGTTGGCACACCATACAAACTAATCAGCTCAGTTATGAAGCTGGGTTTATTTGGTCGAGTGTGAATAAGTGTGAGCCACAATAGACCCTTGCGAGTTACTATGAAATAGACCCACTCACCTTGGACCTAACATAACCTAGATTCCATATGATGAAGGTGTCATTTACGTATCTCAACCAGACTCGGGGCTTCTTGTGGGCTTCCTAAAAGGCCAGAGTTTCAAACCACTCCATGAGGCTATAACCAGTGTAAGTGGCGATTCCATTGGCAGTCTCTCATCTTTCGTAAAGAATTCGTCCTTCAGGTTGGAAATAGAAGTTTTGTACACAGCATTCTTGTGATTCCATAAATACTTGTACCAGTAAATTTGTTTTACCTTTCAGGTCTGCATCTTCGAATAGATTATATTATTATAGATTATATTATAGTTTTTTTCATGGATTTTGAATCAATTTATATCATATTAGACAATGGAAGTCCGAATGAATGAAATACACCACGAAACATCGTCAACCACCTTCAAACATCCATATATGGCGTCTACGAAAGAAGAGATGTCGAGCCCACATATAATCAGGCTTGTTATTTGAGGACATTTGAGTCAAAAAATGCATTCGTGACTTTCATGAACGACTTGACATTCAACAGTTCGAAAGGCAAATTCCCAGTTTTTGTATCTGATTTTGACTAATTTGGAAAAACCATTTGCAAAATCTATTAATTTGTTGAATATTGGAAATCTGAATTGAGTACTTCAAATACATTTACAAAATCATCTCTTTATCAGGAGTATATCCTGGACCTTATTGTCATACTGGTAGCTCAAGTTCCTCCATTGAAGACGTTATTCAATACTTTAAACCTGAGGTCATCTGATCGAAACAATGAAGTGTTACCCATCATTGTACTTGACGCAAAATATTGTTGTAAACATTAACTGAAAAAAAAATAACGCAGGCCGCCGCTGATCGTCGAGAATCGATTGTGACAGCCGAGATAGCGCTCAACTCAACATGCGTTTCGCGATTGTTCTAGATTCCGCGCTGTTTTGATATTCTTTTAGCGACATTCCTATCGGCTTCGAAAGACATCTATCACCATATATAAACATTTGCCATATGAATATCGAGACAAGTCTAGTTGACAGTTTGGTGCGAAGTGAATTTATAAAGCGTAAGTTTTGGTTTTACTGTCAGTGTAGCAGTGAAATGAAGTTTACTTTCATTGAATAGTGCTGTCAATTATTGGCAAACTCACGGGAAAAACGTAACAATATATTCACATCAACAGTACCTGATAACAATATTCGCTCAGCCTATTGCTGAAGAAACTGAAATATTGCTGAATTTCTTTCCAGATAATTCACATTGATCAGTTTTATTCCATTCGATAATATCTATTGGAAATGATGACAATGTTGATTAATGAAAAACCCACATATATCCATATTGGACATGGATATAGTATCACGTGGATAAGAATTCATTCATCCTTCAGCTTTTGTAGAATATCGCTACCGCAGTTTCCGTGCACCGAACAGAAATGAGAAAATGATGTGAATAAAGCACACAATAATGTTTGAATATGTATATAACAATAGTAGTGTAGTATTAAACTATCATATTCAGCTAGTCAGATGAGAAATATCATTGTATACTCAGGTATTTACATGTACATTTCATCAGAATATCATTCCCCGGAAACAATAGTTTCATTATTATATAACAAAGATGTTATGGAATGAATAAATGCATCCCTTACGAGTATAATGTCAACTGTAGAAATTAAGTTGACACAGCAAAGGTGAATTGCGAATGTGGAAAAGAAGAGTGTAGTTGCAAAATAATCATAGAAGATATAAATAAAATTCATGGCAAAGAAAGTTTTTGGCTTTCTACTACTCCATCTTGATACAAAAAAAAACTCCTGTGAATGATATCTGATCTTATTCCATAACGAATGTTTGAAATACAAATCGAGTAGATAAAAGTATCTCCTGTATAATTCAGTGTTCATATGAAAGTATTTATTTCCAAAGAATATTTTTTTTCGTGTAATTCACTGTCTATATTGAAGTAGCTGTTTCAGAAGGGATTTCCTCCAGTTTGTGTCTGAAAGTTGCTTCTTTGCATGATCTACACATCCATGTATAGGGATACTTATTTTTAAATTGATTACTTCTTTCCTTTCTTTGGAAGATTCCCAAATTTTTTTTGTAACAAGATGGAGTAGTAGAAAGCCAAAAACTGTCTCTTCCAAAAATTACTCACTCCTAAAAATATAACCCCTTCAATTCATATAAATAAAAATTATGTCTATCAGCTTACTACGTGAAGTCAAGTGAAAATCAGTGCAAAAGTAGTTGCAAAGACTCAGAGATGCAGATTGATGATTGTTCAACACTCATTGTAAATCATTTCACTTTTATTATTCCTACGCCAAATTCGCCACCAGGCACCAAATAATAGCTGTAGAGTTGATCAAATTGCTAGATATTTTAAAGAACAAAAGAATCTTTAAAAACCTATATTGGAAACGAGTTTTTGATTAACAGAGAAGGGGAGATATCCCAAATCAGTACTTTGGTGTTCAGATAGGTTGGACGAAATGGAGTAGGTAATTGCAAATCCCTAAAAGAAAATTCAATGAACTTTTGTTCAGTCGTCGCACTAAAAAGGTAAAAAAATCATAAGCCTCAATTCGACAACAAAATCTCATAAAACAATGAAGAACATAATTCAGGAGAACAGTTAAGCGAGAAAACTAAAGCATAAAAAAGAGTGTATAAAAAGGTGGCAAATGGAAACAGAGAAGAAATATCAATGCTGAACTGATTCAATTGTGGTTGATGATCTGGTGATGTGTTTGTAACAATTCAGTTGAAAAGTCATATTTGTTGAGGTGGCATCATGGTAATCTTGCAATTCACTTTTCCTTTCTATCAAAAAAATGTCACCTCTTATACTAGTTGATTCAGTATATTCATTGATTCCTCCGTGATGATCTGAAATATTCATTATTGTGATCGACATCAATCTTTGATATACAGAATTCTGAACACTATTCGAACAAAGTCGAATGAGATAGACATTGTCTTTTTTGGGCAATGTCATTAAAGTTCAATGATGTTTTCCTCTCTTAAGAACTTTAGAAGAATTCAAAATGTTGAGTCTGCTATGTCGGTTTTTCTTTTGAAGACTGTATATTTGTACACTGCAATTTGAAATATTACAAAACTAGTGCTCAAGTGCATTCAGTACCATTCAAAAAAAATTTACCGTGTTCAGAAACATATGAAGATTTGTAATACAATTATCAATAGATCTATCAGTTAGGCAAATAAATGAAGAAAATCCACAAAGTCTCAGCCTGTGAGTGAGAATCAGAATTATCTGTGACCTTTGAGCCAACAATGCAACAGCATGATCTACATATAACTCCAACTACAATAAACCCTTATGAGACCCTTATGGACCCTTATGGACCCTTATGATGTGAGTGTTGTGATACAAATGTTGTAGACTTAAATGTAGGCTGTGTATTATTTTTACTTGAAAAAAATCGACTTATTCTATACAAATTATTTTGACATGAAGAAAATAAAGTCTTACTTACTTACTTACTTTTGGTAGAATCTCCCAGGATTGCTCACTCTAAGGCGTATCTGTATATATAGACTGGGGAGGGTGAGTGTAGGCCACATGTGACCCATTGTACATCCTTCCGAGTAGTTGTCCTCCTACGTCATCGTCCATGCTGTCCTTTCCAGGAGGGTGGATAGGTCACTGGAAGGCATCTCCTTTATATCGGCAAGTGTAGGCCAAGACTCGCCATACACACAATCTCTTACTGACGATAACTCCGGGAACTCGCATAAGACATGCCTGACAGTCTCGTCTTCCTATTCACACATCCTGCATAGAGGTGTGTCCACTAGCCCTATGTTATTGAGGTGTTTCCTCAGTTGACAGTGGCCAGTCAGTACTGTTAAGCGTAGATTTTTCCTGGTCATCGCCAGATATTTCTTCGACGCCAACATCCCAGGGTCGCCCAGGGTAATTCCAGTAAGATTGCATCCTTTGATTCCACTCCATCTCTTCAGGGATCGAGCATGGGTGTAACATTTGGCTAGTTCCGCAATTGTCAAAGTCATCAGGCCGTAGGTGCCACTGGGTACTAAAATTCTTAGTCCAGCCGCTTCCTTGGCTAAAGAGTCGACAATGCGATTACCTTCACTCCTGTCATGCCCTTCAACCCACATCAGGATAATGTTATTATCTACCAAGGCTTCGGCTAAATCTTGGTGGCACTCTAGTACTAGCCCTGAGGTAACATGTTGTCTGTTCAAAGCTAATAGGGCTTTTCTGCTGTCAGAGCAATTTGTTATTTTTTCTTTTGTGGTGATTGATACCATTGATACCAAACAGTTATTGGACTACAGTAGGGATAAACTACGATATCTAACAAACCTCACTGGTCACTGTCATTTGAAACATTATATGCAGAAACTCGGACTGTCGGAAGTGTGTGTCATTTCTTTTTGGAAAATTATGAAACAGCAGAGCAGATACTTTATTCATGTCACGCTAGGGAGCGAATCTGGTTCTCATAGTTTGGCAGAACCCTACTCTCATCATCTGACCTGAAAAACCACTCCTCATACGGACTAATTGGCTTCGTTAAGAAGCTGGATTTATTTGATCGAGTGTGAGGAGGTGTGAGCCACAATTAACCCTTGCAGGTTGCGGCGTAGGGTCGAATAGATATACTCATTTCTGACACAACCTAACCTAACTTACTTACTTATTTTGTCTACAGACGGGAAGCAGTACAAGACACTACGTAACTGATGCCTTTCACATCGGCTACAACTTTCGGTTGAGACACAACGATTCATCGGTTAAGACCGAGCAGAAAGAATAATATTGAACCCGAATTCTTCATTTGTTGGTTCTAGTGGCTTTTTCATTTCTATATTCTGTTATTTTGAAAATAAGTATATTGAAATATATTCAAGGGTAGGATACCATCATCTGTCAAAAAATTAATATAAGAAAATACTTCTTCTTCAGAAAAAAATAAGAAACATAATTTTTGACAGACGTTTCGTTAGTCTAATTGTAAAACATAAATCGAGAGGAGTTTCACATTTCTGGTTATACTGCTCTTGTATGAGTTGTTGTATCGATTCGAAAAAACAATTCCTAAATCATCCTGACCTATAGTTCAGTTCAGTTCTCCATATAACTTGCCATACTAAAAAGTTATTTTCATATTTGATGGTTTGATAATCCAAGAATTATAATATGTAGAGAAATTGGTTGCTAGAGAGACCAAATTTATCACCTAATTGTGCATAATTATATCGTTATCTCTTGAAAATACTCATATAATAATGTCATCATTCACTCAGAAATCATCCAGTTGTTCAACTCTGATGAACGGATCAATGAAATGATCCAATTCATCTACATGACGAAAGAAAAAACAATGTTTCAAGAACATTTCTCTGTGTTTCAAAATCACTGTCACAATATAAATTGTCCTTTCGTGTCTCAACTATGTGATATCAATCCAGCCACACATATTTCATCAACAAGGCGTCTAAAATGAAAGCAAGTTCACTAGTTCACTGTTATTTTATCTATATATCACTTCTGTTCTGTCTCCCATTTGTGAATAATTTCTTTCCATATCTCATATCTTGATAACATATTTATGCGCCCCAGAAATCGCTATTTATAATTCCACTTTCCGGAACGAATAAACAGTTTTTCAGGTTTCATGGAGCGCTTAGGGTTTGCCAAATAAAACGAACCGACTTAATATATACGACCCAAAGCTCTAAACACAAATGCTGGGACAGTGACGTGCTATTCAGAATGTTGATCTTTTCACAATACCTTAGCACATACATTTTTTAATAACTTTCACTTTTGAATGCCACCGTGTTGAAAGATGGTTTTGCATTCATTGAAGTGATCTTCACATTAAAAAAAATCTGTTTTCTCATTAACCAGCTGTGGCATTCCTACGAAAGACAACACTCAGAAGTCTAAACATGTGCTAGCTAAGGATCAACGAGGTCTTAACTTTTAACGTGTGATTTCTAACACGGGTTGGACGATAGCAAGTGAATATCGATCGTTCAGCCTGGGCGACCAACACGGCGGTCAATTTCAGTGAGCGAACAAAGCACGCACGTCGAACCGATCGGCTACCGACCGATTTGAAAAATCATTTCTATAATCTATCATATA
>WOGP01005709.1:0-12929 GCA_015342065.1 Leptinotarsa undecemlineata | reverse complement strand
AAATGAAAATTTCTATGTTTTATACCACTTTTAATTGTAACTAACGTTACTGCAGTTTCGTCCTATATGGACATTTTCAAACTTACTTACACAATAAGTAAGTAAGTTTGAAAATGTCCATATAGGACAAAACTGCAGTAACATATAAAACATAGAAAAAAGGTTTTGGAAATTTCTTTGATCCAAGTGCAACAAGGAGGAATATATTTCTCTCAAATGGTTGATATCAGTTTTTTTATTGAAGCATGAAGGTGATTGTGAGATGAAGGTCACCTCTAAAAATAGTCATTTGTAATACAATCACTTTTATGAGACGTTATTCTATCTTTCAATATTCTTGTTGTTTGTCCCATATATTTTCTATTGCAATTGCAGCATGGTATAAAATAAATAGATTTGTCGAATTTCTAACTTATTTTTGAATGCCAGCTTCAATATTATTTAAAATTCCAAGATGTCACAGTATGTAATTCAGAAAATTATTTAATTTTAATACATCTTCAATTTTAATCAAACAAAAGTTAGGACACCTGTCTGTTCTTTTCCATTGGATGTTTTATAATACATCTCAGCTCAGTGTTCTATGAAACTGGTTTTTGAGTTGTCTCATTGGAATAGATTGGCACCACTATTACAATTTTGATCTTGATTTAAAACACAAGCGTCTATCAACTTCAATATTCGAATATTCTCATTATTCTGTTACTGCGTCCTATTAAATTTCAACATTAACAACTTAATTTTAAATATTGACTAAAAGTATCGACAGTGTTTTTATTGTAATTTTGTTTCACTCTGTTACAAATATTGTTCAATAAACCTCACCAAAATGTTTTGTTGTACATATATGTGATGTTATTTCCACCATTTGCATACAACTTCGTGTACACAACGCCCTGTGTATACAGGTCGTTCCAACTGAAACTTGACCTCCCCTGTAAGTCATAAATGGACATGTAATCAAAGAACACGTCAATGTTCATTTCGAGGGAGATTAATTCTGATATGAAAATCTTACTCGTAACTTCACCCCTCTACGGCCAGCAACTACCCCCGCCCCCTTTTTTTAATTGCATGGAGGGTCGAGTGATACATCATTTGAAAGGTCTTTCGTCTCTTTGTAATTTTTTCGAAGTTCATTCGTTATTGAGAAATTGAATGTTGAACGTTTTATTTCAGAAAAAACAGAAAATTGCTGTAGTTCATTTTAATAAGGAAATCAAAACAACAAATAATATCAATGAAAACAAAATCAACAGATGAATTGTTCAGAATAAACTCTACCTAGTTCCATACAATAATACAATATACTCTCGAAAGAGTTCCGTACACTATTCAAGATGTCCGAAGTCAGCAATCGGCATTCTCGAACAATTCTCTGTCGCATGTCTTCTGGATTAGTAAGCTCAGTAGAGTTCACTTTCGGCTTCAGGTGTCCCACAGAAAAAAGTCCATCGGTGTGAGATCAGGTGATCTAGTTGGCCACTCCACTGGGCCCCTTCTGCCGATCCAACGCATTGGAAAACGTTCGTCAAAAACCTGTCTCACCCGAACATCCAATTTTTTAAAATTTCCTACTGAATTGTCATCATTTTCTGAAATTTGTGTAATCATAGGGTCTATATAGTCTTATGAAGGATTTAAGTATGTGCCTCCATTGCGATTACCTTCAAATAAGAATGGTCCAACAATATGACTACCAAGAATGCTGGCCCCGACATTCAATTTTTGTGGGGTGTCTGAATGTGTTCAAAATATGTCAATTCATTTCACCATTCAACATGAAAGAACTTTCGTCTGAAAAACATGTATTGTATAATAGGTTTGAGTTATTGGTCAATTTCTCGCTCAATACCCCACACAACTGAAGTCGAGGATCAGGATCATCTTCGTTAAATTCCTCAACTAGCCTTGTTTTGAAATGATGGAATTTATAGGCTTTCAAATTCCGAAAAACACTAGTAGCTGATACACCAGACGCTATTTATCTGTTAGATTGTCGATTATACATTTGTAAATGTGCTAAAACTGCAACAACTCCATCATTTCTGACAGGATGAGATACTTTGTTTTCTGTTGTGAACAGAACCTGAAGTTCGAAACTTATCCATTAACTGATTAACGTTGTGGTCTGGATGATTCGTATTATAAATTCTTGCAGCAGCTTTAGCATATTCATTATTTCGATAATAGGTTGCAATAACTTCTATTTTTTCCTCAGTAGAATAAACCATGTTGGAACACAGTAAGCAAGGATTTCAGAATAATAATTCGTGAAGAAGTGACAGTGGTCAACTATATACTTTTTGTTCTGTGACAACTGAATTCAACAAAAACTACCAGTGCAGAAAAAACCAACAGTGTCGTCCATTTCAAAACGCTACTACTAATTAAATTAATTATACTAAGCTAGAAGACCTGCGGCAGAGAATTGTTCGGGAATGCCGATGTCTGACTGTGGATATCTTCAATAATATAAGGAACGCTTTCGAAAGTAGACTGAGTAGAGGTCATTTTGAACACAATGTTGCCATTGATATCACTTTTGTTGATTACCTCAATAAAATGAGCGATAGCCGATTTTCTTTTTTTTCTTAAATAAAACGTTAAACATTTCATTTCTCAATAACGAATGAATCTATTCAAAAACATTCACAGGAGTAATAGAGGAACGAAAGACCTTTCAAATGATGTGTAACTCAAATTACCGTGCCATAAAAAAATAGGGTGGTCGTTGTTGACAGCAGGGGGTGAAATTTCGGGTATGATTTCTATTACAGAATTAGTTCTCCTAGAAATTAAAAACTAACGTGTTTTTTGATAACACGTCCGTTTCTGACTTACAAGGAGTGTTCAAGTTTGGAACGCCCTGTATAATTCACCAATTGAATTGTAAATATAATTGGAACTGAATCCTCATGTCGAATGAATCGATTGAGTCGTATCCACCATATTGACTGAGGATGTTTATATTTATAAATTATATATTTGATGATTGTACTCATTATTGTACTCATTGAACTCATTAGTCAGATAATGAAATTGATCAAATTTGAGGATTTTGTTCTCAAATCGATACATTCAGTTAGGAATATTTCAGTGAATAATCTGTACGAATACCACTTGACCTCACAATTTTTTCAGATGAATGTCCATTTTCCAACTCAAACTGTATTATTTTTTGAGCAATATCAATTGAACAGCCAACAATAGATAATATCATTCGTTCTACAAATTCTTGGTTTTACCATGCTCGTTACTCTCGTGTTAAATAATAAAATTTTCATTGAAAAATAAAAATTTGTTGATATAATTCTGAGGCCTTGTGATATTACAATTCGATGAAATGAAGATCGACTGGTAAATCGAGGAGAATGCACTTTTCTCGACAGGTACAATATATAGTGTTGGTTATATTATTCTTCAATAATTTTTTTGTGATTCCATATTGCATTTCTTCTGCGTCACATGCCATTTTTCTTAGAATTTCCAACATAACCACATGGATTTCATTTATCTGGGGATTATTGAATTACTAGAAAATAGTCATAATTTACATTAAATTTATGGTAAGCTTAATCCATATGTTATCTTTCCCGGGTCTTTTTGTTGATTAATATAAATATTGGATAGACATCACTCATGTTCATATCATCATCGAATTTGCAGTTTACAGTGATAAATATTTTGCGCCAAAAGATGATTCAGTTCGTGATATGTTTTTTCGTTTTCCAGAGTTTTGTGTTAGCTTCAGTACCGGTTAAGTAAAAATGAGGTTAACTGAAGGGGTGTACTATTCAAAGAAATATTTTCCTGGGAAATTCAAGCTGAAATATCTTAATTACAAGAAATGTTGGAAATTATTGTATTTTAACGACCGACTGAAAATATATCTTGAGATTTTTCTCATTGGTAAAATCCAATAACTATAAATGCACTTTTCAACTGTCTGTTCGAAAATTCCACGGCTCTGAACTATCGTGATTTCGTGTTCTTTTTATTAGTATCAATTTTTATATCTTTGGAACGATTTGACAGACTGATTTTTTCATTCAGCTTGTTTCTTTCCACGTCTCAAATTTCATTAATTTATTTTCTATTATCTACTTGAGTGTTTATCAAAAATCTTCCAAAATTTCTTTCCGTTGAGGAGGATTTTGAAATATGTAGAAAATTTTTTGTTCCTTCGATTCGTAACGGTTCTACTAGGGTATCACAAAATCATATTGACATTTTGAAATTCTCAATTTTGTTCTCAAATATTGAATTTATATTCATTCCAGTTTCTTCGAATACTGCCGTATTTTAAAGGGTTTTAAGAGCGTCTTCGTCAGATCTGTATATTACTTTTTTGGGGTATGGAGGGGTCACCAAACAATCATACTGTTTAAGTTATTTTGGTTCATATATGAATCATATATGAACTTTATAATTCAAGGTTGGGAAAGAGACCAATTCCTCAAGAAGAAGAAGAAAAACTTCTAGCTTTTTACTGTTTCAAATTGACTTCACTTCTGGTCCATGCAGATTTATCTTCCAGTGGTTGCGGATTTCATTTTCATTTGATGTTTGTGCATTATCTACAAAAAATTGCACAGGTGCTGAGAAATTGAGGAAAATTTAAACACAATCCAATGTTTTATGAGGGCATGTGGGAAATATTTTCCAGAAAGGTTCTCCAAAACCTTTTGAATCTATTGAGAACCCGCGCGTTTTGTTAACCGAATTAGTGTCATCAGGAGATGAATCAATGGAAAACACTTTTCCTTTACCAGAACAAAAATATTGTCTATCAACGAGCGTTTCGCTAACCAAGTAAGCATCAGCAGGGGACGAGTAAGAAGAATATTGCTCAATAATTATGTTGATTTTTGTATATGCATATACACGAATCATGACGAACTTTACTAGTTCGGGCTTCCATCATCTAATATAACATAATGAAAAGAGAAAAGAAAATTTTTATGTTTTCTTTTTTCATTATGATCTCCTACCACGTAGTAACGCTACATCTATCAATTTATTAATATGACACAATATCTATATATGATATATGATATTATATGGTATAATATATATGATAAATATGCAATTCTTGGAATCGTACACCGCGTTTAATAGCCTGCTTTTCGTGAGGCTACTACGGATAATGTTTCCGGATCCGAAGCAGGTTCTGATGTTGTACTTGGATACAATTCTGTTCATCTTCACAAACCTCCGACGTAGGGAAGGACAAGAACTGGTTGTGAAGACTTCTCTTTCTTGTGAAGCTCTTGCAGTCTTCCAGCCAAAATCTGTCCCAAAATCTGTGTACTTGAGTGTCCAAACGTTTTGTATTTCTATTCCGTTTTGAAAGTATGTGACTGCTGCGCAGACGGTGACAATGATTGTGGCAAAGATGGATAAGAGTAATGTTGGTAACTACGATAATTGAGATGATGGCGAAAGGAGGCAACTACCGAAAAAGTTGGAGTCAATATTTGTCAACGAAATGGAATAGTTACTAAAAAATACACTAAATTGAATATTAAATATTGATATATCTCTTTACAGAATGTTCAGGAGTTGATAGCAAATATCCAGTCTACTCTGCGCTACCAGATTGCACCAAATTCTATCAGTGTTCTAATGGAACATTGTATCTTCATGACTGTCCAGATGGTTTGCATTTCAATTCCATTTTGAACGTTTGTGACTGGCCTCACAGAGCCGGATGCGATGCTGCACGTAACGACATAGAAGACGACAAGGATGGTGACAAAGGTGATGAAAATGATAGTAGTAACGACAATGATAATGATGATCAAAGAAAGGAGACTTCTTCCGAAAACTCTGAAGTGAATATCTGTCAACAAAACGAAATAGGTATTACAAAATACAATGAACTAAAGATTCGATATTGATATATCTCTTCACAGAATGCCCCGAAGTTGATGACAAATATCCAGTCTACTCTTCGCTACCAGATTGTACAAAATTTTGTCAGTGTTCTAACGGAAAACCTTATCTTCATGGCTGTCCAGATGGTTTACACTTCAATCTCGAATTGAATGTTTGCGATCAGCCAGAGAATGCTAACTGTTCTTCTATCAGTGTCTAGTATGTATGAATATATCTTTCATCCTTGTATTTGAAAAACACGAATAAAAATATATTTACTTTTTTTTTGTGCATTGTTCATGTTCAATATGTTGTTTCAGTAACAGTGAATATCATCACTTGGTGATCGAAACACGTGTCGAGGTGTTGAAATAACGGTTTGGTCTTGGGAAAAAACTTCATTAATATTCATTACTACACGAAAGGTTCCAAACAGTGCATCACAAAAACCTTCAACATTAAGAATTTCAACAATTTTCCAAACTTTTGTTTGGGAATATTTTGAAGACTAACATATCTAAAAATACGTAAGTCCCATAGTGCAGTTCATGGAATCACTATGGGTTTCCATCAATTTCATAAACTACACTTCACGATTTGATCTCCACAAATTTTATTTGAAAAATATATCAAAATCACTGTGCTAGCAAAACATGTTGTCATATATTTTTCAATTAAAGTTTGTGGATATCAAATCGTGAGGTATTTTCTGAAATTACTATGGATCTTCATCAAGTAACGGCCGAATCAATAAAAAAAAAAGATTTCCATACAGTAACGGGCAAATTCAGATAATTGATTGATTCTGGAAAGACAGGTAGATTTTTAAAAAGAAACAATCACATTTAATCCCATTCTGTTTTAATCCCATTCTCATGTGTGGTGGTGATGTGCTATTCTGATTCTCTTCCCTTCATTTGATTCGAGTTTTACAACGTGAGGGTTTAATTGGTTTTGTTATAATCATTTAGCCAATACAATATACCGTGAAACCTACTATACAATAATACTTCTAGGAATATAGATGGTTCTGATTTTATGAAAACAAGTTCCCCACTTAGCAGGTGAATAACTTCCTGTTGGTCATTTGAAATAAAATATGCATTTATTGATTTCTAAAAGTTTGAAAGAGGTGAAATTGATTTTATTTAGATCAAACTTTCATATATAAACTTTAGAGCACAATACACAGATTACATTTTAAAATTCTGATTTGTTATCTCTGTTCATTTTCATCTTATTGTTCTTTGTTTGTCTATCCAAGGAGTTATCAGTTGTATATACTATGTCGATGTTCTCTTCAGTTAGGCTTTTTATTTCATCTGTGATTTATGAATATTTTTCAAATTCAGTTCTCTATCAATAGTCTCTGTAAACATAGAAATACTGATGAGTCTGTAGATCATACAATAGTCAATTGCTAATTTATGTTGATGAGGGTGATTTCGAAATCATGTTTTTTATTTAATTTTTCCGATGTTGTCCATGGACCTTTCAGCGAGGAGTAAGTTTTGAGCATCACCCATTACGAGATGTTGTTTTCTGTTATATACTGACACTAGTGGAATTATATCGGAACGAATCAATGGGTCTGTTTGATTTTTGAATATATATGAGTTTGTACATAGAACGAAATCAGTTTGCAATTAGGTGGGAGGTGAATATTGAAGATGTTCTTTATTGGTTCCTGCGAGTTTTTGGTAATAAACGAAAATGAGAATTAGGTGTATTGTTTTCCTCGTGGACTGAAGAATTCATTATATTTTGATACTGAACCGGCAATCTCTAATTTGCAACTCGACCCCATCAATTAAATAAAACAATTTATCTCTTGCTGAAGAGTGCAGAAGTGTTACATTTGGCGCCCAACGTGGAGCAAATCAGTTTTAGCCGGGAACAGTAATTTAGTTGAATATATATTTTTTCCATTCTCATCATCATCATTCAATAGGTATGAAGTTGCTAGAATGTCGACATCGAATGAGGATAATTTAAATTCAAGTAAAATTCAGTAATAGTCTGAGTGGAACAGTTGATAAATGACCGACTACTGCTTTCGAAAATTTCAATTCATGTTTACAGATTGAGTTGTTACAGTTATCTTCAAGTAAAATGAATGCTAGTAGTTTAGATGAAAGCATTGGTGGAAAGTTATATCCGGGCACTGTACCAAGTAGGTAGATTTATTGATTTATTCAGAGAATGCTAGTGTTCATTTAGAACATTTGATGACAATTTTTGAGGAGTTTTTGAAGGCCGGGATAACGATAAAATTGAAGAAATGCTTCTTCGCCCGAAATTCCGTTAATTTTTTGGGACACACCTTTTTTTCTCCTGTCCATTTTAGGTTTTCAACCATTTTAGGATCGAGAACTGATCAGAATTATGGATATTGAAAAGAATGCAGTGGCTCACTATATACAAATGAGAATCTTCGGTATAATCTGGGAAATAGCTTGAAAAAAAATATCAAGAGGTAAATCACACTTGATTATTAAACTTCCTAAGTGACATAAATGTACCGAACAGAATTCAAATGACAATGCAAAATTGTAACAACTATAACAATCCGCGAATAACATTCAGCTAATAAACATTTGAGATAGTCACTAAGATATTACAGTTCATGAGTTATAGACTCATGAAAGTGGACAAAACTTCTGAAAAAATCTGATGATTAACTTACTCAAAAAAATCAGAACTGTCGCAGTTTTGATTAAGTAAAGTAATGATTAAGTAAAGACGGAAACTCAATCGACGTCGAACGATGTTCGTCATCTGTTTACAGCTGTATTCAATACAACTACTTGATACTAGAGCTCAAGAAAGAAGAATTCGTGATCCAACAACCAGACAGTGTCTTTTCGAACCGTGATAGGTCCCAACAGTGGTGCTAGACTGAAACATGAATGCGTTGATGGACTACATTGTCGTTGGAGGACATGCCCGAGAAAGCAGAGACAACGACATTTACCCTTACGAAGATACCATCTATTTGTCCATGACTAACAAACTAGAAACGGAACTGAAATAAAAGTAATTCCGGATACCGTTCGGAATTTGTTCGCTGATAATAAACTGTGGTATCTACAAGTAGCTTCATTTCTTCGATTATTGTGATAAGTGGAAAATTTCTGAAAGTTTTGTTACTTGGAGAAGTCGGTCATACTCCAGAATGTCTAGATGAAGCACCTGATAAAATAAACTGGATAAAACTGGAACCGAGAATGTACTGGATTTTATAATTGTACTGTTGAAGTACATACCTAGATATTCTATCGAGATATATATCGAGAGATATTCATCGACGGCCACTTGCAGGAAACGTCTTTGCAGGAAGCTGTAGACCCATACACAAAAATCACCCGACAAGTTGACAATGCCTCCAAAACGAAAATAGTAGCATTTCATTCTGCCCAAAATATTAAAACGGTTTTGAGATAGAAAGAATTGATAATATGAAATATTTAGGACTTTTTCTGAACAGAAATCTCAATTTCCGACAGCACTCAATAAGAAGTGTTATCTTTCGAGAAACCTGAAAAGAATTCTAGACAACTCTGGTCTGCTTATATTACTAGTGGAAGATACAATCAAGAATCAACTACGAGATCGTTGTTTGGAGAAATTCTCCACCAGCATACTATGTTTTTGCAAACGCATCACGAGCATCGTCGTGTAGAACAATATTAAATACAATGAAAATTTTGTCTCTACCTGGTCTCTATATTTTAAAAGCTTTGTTGTACATTCATAAAAATGAAAATTATTTTCTCATACCAAAACAAGTTTATCTCTTCGTCTGAACTCGTTCGGGATTTTGGGGCTGAGATTATATAATGCACTTCCGAAGTTTTTCAAAATTATAACCAAGGAACAAGTATTCAAACATAAAACACTACTTTTTAAAATTAGCTCCTTTACGATCGATGAGTTTTTCTCTTAGCTACATTAGTGAAAAATGTTTTGTATTATTTTTCATCATAGCTGCATTCTTCACCCAATTTATTGTTTAAATACCTATTGAATATTATTGGAGTTTAATTCAAACACCAAACCGTTATTTTCACCACCTCGATACGTGTTTCAATCACCAAGTGATCATCTTTAAGAGGAAGATTGAAATAAATTACATATTATATTGCCCTTATTTACACCCTACATACCTCTGCTAGGTACCGGTTTCTTAATTGTCTTAAATACATTTTAAATGTTGCCTTATCTACCATTCTTCAATTAATTTTACAATATTGCCTTATCTAGCAGTCAGGTAAATCTGTCCATAATATTTTGCATCGCAGTCCTTACATTTAATTTCGTAAATTCCAGACTTTTCCGGATTTTTGAATTTGTGAATGACTTTTCATTAAATTGTATTTGGACAGACGAAGCTTATGTAAGCAGTGCCGGCATTTTCAATTCGTATACTTGGGCACAACAAAATCCTCCTTCTATAGTGGAGTAGAAAAGTCAAGGAAGGTTTGGATTGAGTTTGTGGGCAGGGGTAGAATTTTGAACCCCTCATTGATGAATTGTTACTAATGCAGGAGCTATCGCCTATGGACTTTTACTTCTAGGGAAGGTTGAAAGATCTTATTTTTGAATTGCTGACCAATTCTATATACGAATTGGAAGCGGCGGTGATGCTTCTCTGCTTCTCTCATTTCTATTGCACTAATAATACAATGAACAGAAAAGGTGTCGCTTGTGTGTAGAAAACGCTGGTGGACATTTCGAAAACCTTCTTTGAAGAAATATGATTCATTGTCATTATTGTTGAAGTTTAATTTATTAGTAGTGAATACAGTATAAATTCAGTGTTACGATCTTCGTTTGGGTTTGAAGGCCGTCGTGGTTTGGAACTGTATCCTAACGTTTCGCCAACACGAGTGGCTGGTTTCTTCAGATGTGTATTCATCCTAATGGTTCACCGATGACTCGTGATTTCTAGTTCGTAAGCTGTATTTATGTTGATACAGGTAGTCCGCCTTTCTAGTTGGTGCGTTGTTATTGGTCGAAGTGTTATTACCCGTTACATTGCGTTGCACTGCTGCCACCTTAGCATCTTTGGACAAAGTTTAGCAATGTCACGCTGAAACATTCATAGAGAGAGATAGCCAACATGTTCCCTAGTGATATTGTCGGACTCTTCAAGGCCTGCCTCACGGGAAGTTACTTCCAATCGAGAGGAGATTTATATGAGCAATTGGACGGCGTAGCGATGTGAAGTCCACTCATCCCAGTGATAGCAACTTCTTCATGGAGAAATTTGAGAAGAAGGCAATCGACACTTTTGATTTCAAAGCAACCATTTGGCTACGATACGTGGATGACACGTATCTGGAGACATGGGAGGGACAGACTGAACCTCTTTCTAGACCACATAAATGCTTATCACCCTAGCATCAAATTCACCATGGATACTGAACAGGAACAACAAATAGCTTTTCAAGATGTACTCATCGGAAGGCGTGGCACAAGACTGACACATAAAGTGTACCGAAACTATCAAAAGTCAAAATTATCAACACCCTAACGGGACGTGCCCGTAGAATATGTGAACTGGAATACCTACAAGAAGAATTGGAACATCTTCAAGTGGCTTTAAGATCGAATGGATATAATGTAACCGAGATCAACAAGGCTATGATACTGAAGACCTCTTCAAGTCAAAACAGGGAGGAAACTTGCGTTTCTACCATACATCTCTAGGGTTACAGATATAATCAGAAAAATCCTGAGGAAGCATAACACAAAAACAAGCCTACCAGAAAAATATAGTAAAGTTTCAGATCTGCGAAAGACAAAAGAGATCCACTATAAGCTGCGGGGTATACCGTATACCATGCACCTGCGGAAAACTTTATATTGGTACCACCAAAAGATCCATGGGTACAAGGCTGAATGAACATCGGAGAAACTGCAGATTAAGCCAAATAGAAAAATAGGTAGTAGCGGAACACGCGTTTAGTGAAGGAGATCATACCATACTGTTTGAAGATGTGAAACTACTTGTACCCGATCGTGGATACCACAGTCGGCCTGTACGGGAAGCCATAGAAATCCATTAACATACAGAAAACTACAACAGAAAAGAGGAGGTGACAACGCTTAACCGAATTAAGAATCCCATACTAAAAGATGGTAAGGTGGCAGCAGTGCAACGCAATGTAACAGGTAATAACACTTCGGCCAATGAACGGCACACCAATGCATCTTTTCCTGAAGTAAGAAAAATCACTCACTAGCAGCGCTAGTAGTTCGGTAGGAACAAACACTGTCTAATTCTAATATGAACATATTGTAAAGTACAATTAAAAAAGAATGTTTTCAACAGAAGAAAATGTTCCTGGAGCAAAACTAAAATTTGTAACTGTAAAGAATAACAATGTTGTAACATTAAAACGTTGGATTGCGTGCCGTAATTTAAAAGTAACTGAAAAAAAGTGAATTATTAGACAGGATAGTAAATAGACTCTAGTAAAAGAGTAGCGGTAAATTCAAACTGTAATAGAAGAAATTTAAAATAATTATGAATTTCAGATTTATTTTCAAGTGAAATATGAATCAAATATAGATGGTAAAGAAATAAATTTGATTAAATATAATAAATGAATATAATTTAATAAACGATCGAGGTTAAATCTCATTCTAATCAATGGTAATCAACTATGAAACATTTACTATTCATTTCATGTTTAGAGCATAGATATGAATATTTTTTTCATTTTTTGCACTGGTTAATCCACTCTCCTCGAAGCATGTATCCATTTCTTCCATCTAACTTAATTATTATGAGGTTTTATAAATGATATAAAAAACACGTTCTCTTACGGATATCGATTATCTGACGTACAATTCGCAAAACAGCAATGCTTTGCTGGCATTATACAACCTAAAAATAATTTTTTATATCAGGTTTATATTTTTAAATAATAAATTAATATTACGCAAATAACGCTGTTTACATGTGAATAGTTTATTGTTTGTCCCTACTACTAGTGCTGCCTCTCGTGACACGTTTGCTGTACTATTCCCAGGAAAAAGGC
>WOGP01005707.1:0-12929 GCA_015342065.1 Leptinotarsa undecemlineata | reverse complement strand
GATTTTATTGACTACATAATGGAATACATCTGTAATAGGTCGAGTGGGGTGGATAAGATTATCTTCCATGATGAAATGGAATGATTTGAATTCATACAACATATAAGAGACTAATTACATACAGTAGAGAGATTCATAAAAAAAAATTACAATACGAAAAATAAATAAAATTTCGGAGTCATAAAACACTCATGAATAGCACTGTGAAAAGTGGTTAAGCATCGAATATATTTAATTCCATAAACTTGTTAATGGAATAGAAACAACTTTTGAGTATTGCCTTTTTGATTGTATATTTAAATTTGTTTATGTTAATATTCTTCCAAGGCAATTTATTATACAATTTTATCTCTATGGGAAACACATGGTAACTAAGTGTTGCCCATTCTTACACTTGCTTGCACTATACTGATGATGGGCCGAAACACGTGTATATGGTTTTCCACTTCCTTGAGAAATATGTCCGATTATTAACTTCTGTATCTATATCAAGACACCCAATAATATTTTACACCTGTGAGCTTCAAGATAATATTATTCTACCAATACAAATCAGTTTATCATTGTCCTGAGGGTTAGTCAATCTTCAATTTTAAGTAGATATTTTCTTAAAGGTACCGCAAGTGATCAATTTCCCGAGGAATATATGCAACGGATGCGTGAATCAGCTTGAAGAAATATTGATGTTTATTGAAGTTGCCAAGACTACTGATGCCAACATGGAAATAAAATCGGTTCTAAAAAAAGACATTGAATACCCAAATCGTATTGAACGTGGAAAATCTAAATTGAAAATAAAAAATGATGGATCAGTTGATGGATATAACAAGGAAGACAAATTTAGACAGGAAAGTGTAATTTGTCGCATTTGTTCATCTGCAAGTAATGGAGCTCGAATCATAAAGGAATCACATCTAACTCAACTGATTCTAAATGTTACTAACATAGATGTAAGTGTCTTGCACTCGAACATTTCAATTTCAATAATTTTGATTTTTTTAGGTTGAAAATGAAATATTCACGTGTGTTGTATGTATAGACAAACTGGAAAAAATGTCAGCATTCATCACCTTGTCTTTAGCCAATGAGAGAAGACTAGATAATGCTATCAGCATAGCTCATGTTGTGAAAACAGAAATGTTTTCAAATCCTATCAAAATTGAATCTTCTACATGTAGAGACTTCAGTGCTGAAGGGGATCTTGAAAGAAATAAAATTATAAATGATAAAGAATTTGTGGATGTAAAAAAAGAATTTGTTGAGATCAAGAAAGAGTTTTTCGACATCAAAGAAGAAAGAATGGATGTCAGCGAGAAGGCGAACGAACTGTCAACTCTAACAGTGCAATCCTACGAAAGCGAATCCGAATTACACACGCCAGTTCCCACTGGGAATTCGTTCCAATGTAAATTTTGTCAAGGGGTGTTTGCGTCCAAGTCGAATTTGAAACGACATATAGATTCTCCCAATGAAAAAAAGCCATTCCTGTGTCAATTCTGTGAAGAAATATTTATTCAAAAGTGTCAGTTGAAAGGTCATCTGCTAACTCACACTGACAGAAAGCCTCTTCAATGTCATTTCTGCAAAAAATTTCTGTCTGACAAGGATACTTTGAAAGAACATTTACTTACACATAGCGAAACTACTGAAAACAGAAAGGCATTCCAGTGTAATATTTGTAAGGAAAATTTTGACGAGAAACGTGAACTGACTATCCATTTACTCAGTCACACCAAAGAATTACCATTTCAATGTGACGTTTGCCAAAAGCGTTTTCCCCTGAAATCAAGTTACAAACGGCATATGGTCAGGCACGCAGAAGAGAAGCCTTTTAAATGTAATTATTGTCAAAAAGATTTCGCAGAAAAGCATAATTTGAGCGTCCATTTAATCTCTCACACAGGAGAAAAACCACACAAATGTGATTGCTGTGAGAAAAGATTTTCTCACAAAAGTAATTTATACAGTCATTTACTCTCCCACACTAACAAAAGGGATTTTCAGTGTAGTTTGTGCGAGAAACGTTTTCTCCTCAAATCACATTTGAAAGATCATTTTCGATGTCACACAGGAGGAAGGCCGTTTCAGTGCCAGTACTGCGAGAAATCATTTGTTAGATCGACTCATTTGAAACAGCATATGATCATCCATGCTGACGAAACAGAATACAGATGTGCTATTTGCAATGAATTTTATACCACAAAGAATCTTTTGCGCCAGCATATGCTTACCCACGAAGGAAAAATGCTTTATAGGTGTGAGACGTGCAATAAAAGTTACACTACCATCAGCAGTTTACGGAGGCACCACCTCAAATACCCAGAACATAAGTAACATATGTTATTGTTGCAAAGTTACACTATGCAAGACATTTTTATGGCAAAATATTCAAGCAAGAGAAGATTCCATCGAGCCAGTCAATTCCTGCATAATTTGCTATGCCATACCAGAAAAGGGCAGTTGAAGTTGACACCCAAGTCAACTTATCAAGATTTTATGTCGGTGTTGGTGGTTTGACCAATCAACCGGCACTGACAATGCCCAACAAACTGAAACAGCTGTCTATCGGTGATTCTTAGATTAAAATCAGTATAGAAATAGTACCTATCTATTTATCTTTTGATTTTCATGGAATTATCTTTCAGAAGCTTGACTGCATTAACCTTTCTCAACTTCATATTATTTCTAGAAACATGTGGATTCGTTTTCCCATGGCATTCCAAGCTGGCTTCCCAAACTTCTGCTACCACAATTGTCTGTTGATTGCACATCCTGTATTTCGAATACAGGATGTACATTTATGAAATGCCTCATGACAATTTTCCTCAGCCCGCGCAATAATTAGGTAGAATTCAGTTGGTATAAACACGCCTGAAGAAGCTAGTGTATAGTGAAACACGTGCAGTGGTTTTGTAAACTGTCCAGTGAAAATATCACAATGTGTTATTTGAATAAGCTATTGATTTTCATCAAGTATCGGCCTATTCAAACATATATAGGTGTATCACTCATTCCTACATTCTGTAGTCGATTTTCAACATATTTTGAGTGATTTGAGACAGTTGCCACATATTTCATTTTATCAACTCTTCTAATAAGCGTTGGTGACAGAAAAGCGGCAACACTGCCCAGAATCCTATATTTTAAAAATAAGGATAATTTTTATAATAAATAAAATAACTAACATCAGACAATGCCGTCTAGTGTTCTTGTCTACGAATATTCTGTTTTTGAATTCTGGTTACATATAGTTTAATTCACACTAAAAAAAATCTTGTTGTATTGTTACCCTTTTTATAGTTTATATTTTTCATATACTCAATATCAGTTTCTGTTTTGTTATGAAGCACTTTTTTCCTGTGGATCCGTTTTCTTTTTAGTTTTAGTTGTTCCAAATGAAAACTACTTCCAAATTATTCTATCAAAAATTCAACACTCTTAGTTTTCAGTTAACATTTACATTTAAATGAAACAATCAATATATTATTCCAATCAGCAGAGGTTCCATATCAGAAAGAATTGTATAATTTTGATATTTGAAACTGAACCAAAAAAAATGGAAATTTATGAAAATAAAACAAAACATCTTCACAGATATTTTATAATACAATGTTTGTATACTCAAGAAAAAATAAAGCGAATAAACGATTTGTGTTTTTTTTGCTAGGATTTATATAACAGAATTCAAAGATACAATTAAAATAATTTAATATTGCATCATTAGAATAGCCTTCATGAGAGCTACTGACGTATTTTAGTGATTATTCAGGGTAGGGCTAGTTATATCTTTAGGTAGAATGGTGAAGACCAGCAGCGGCTTGTCAGAGGAGGCAAGGGAGGTTTAGCCTCCCCATAAAATTTGAGGCTATTCATCGCAATAAATTCAAAGATATTAACAAATAATTATGATTAATTTTTTCTAATAATACTTGGTGTTTTCAGGTGTTCACTTTTCGGTAAATTTTTTTAAAATTTATTACAGATAAGTTGGACGAAATAAAAAAATCTGACGATATAGTCGATTGGATGCTGACAAATAATTTCAAGTCTTTATCTTGTGATGATGAATTTTACATTATTAAAACTCTGGAAAGGCCTCAACTGAATTTGATTTCAATTAAAGCGTCAAATAATCGAATAAATCGAGGATTTAATATTAGTTGGAACAATAAATGCGATTGCATGGTTAACCGGCTCCATTAAACGAGAAAACTCTTTTTCTTGACCCTATGTTTTATTTTCCGTACAAACAGAATACCAAACGTGGTCTAAAATATAATACTCCGATTTAAAAAATTTACCTCGTTCTACAGAAAGACATTTTAAATCTAAGGAGCATATATTTTCGTCTTGTAAATTAAAATTGTTTAGCAAACAAAATAAAGCAACAGGTTTAGATACAGCTCTAAAAGAGCCCATAATTTCTTTCAATAATCAGGTTAGGGAAAATTGGTCGACTTTAAAAAGACATCGATATTACGATTTATTTGGGTTCCTAAGAATTAGCTTTTCGCGGACACGATGAAACCGAAGATTCGATCAATAGCGACAATTACAAGGAAATTTAATTGTTATGGGGCAAATATGACTCACAATTTGGCACTTTTTTAAACGGTAGCATTTTTTCGAGCACCTCAAAAACCATCCAAAATGAGCTTATAGACAGTGTGGTATATTATTAAGGAACATATAAGCAAGGAGAATGAAAGTGTTTCTTTTTTTGCATCGGAAATTGATGAAACTACATATATTATCTGTACATCACAACTTTCAATCTTTTTTAAATATGTCAAAGATGGTAATGTGGTAGAACGTTTTATGGATTTTTAGGATGTTTCATCTGGGCGCATAGCTGACGATTCGTTTAATTTTTCAATTCGTAAATGAGACACCTATAATTATAGGCAAAAGTTAATTGCGCAAACCTATGATAGGGATGCGGTCATGACCGGCCATTTAAATGGTTTACAAACTGAAATAAAGTCCATAGCTCCTCATGCACATTTTACGTACTGTCATGCCCATGCCCTAACTTTAGTATTAAGCACAACATAACAACAACAACATACTACGCCCCTCGCCAAACCAATCCGGAATCGGCTGCTCTCCGTCCAGCCATGAGTTGAAAACTCTGGCCAGATGGCAGTGGGTACTTGGTAGTTTTCTCCACCGATAAGTGTTCAAACCGTCTAGACCTGGAGCAGCAAAGTTCTTGAAACCAACAAGGGCCCTTCGAATGTCATCCGGGGTTATCGGGTTGCGCAGTTCATTGAGCTCAGGCTGTCGAAGTTCTCTGTTGAAAGCTTCGAACTGCGCTAGGGCTGGAGTGTCTAAGTTGAGTGGCTGCGGGTGTTCATCGATATCCTTCCAGAAGGATTCCACCTGATCAGCGGTCGACGGATTATCCACAACACATGGATAATCCATCACACATTAGATACGAGACGTGTGTTGTCTCGCTGACGTGATTTCAGCCTCCATTTTATGTACACGCTGTTCAATCTGCCGATTTGCAAGGCCGAGATTTCGTCCTCCCAATTCGGAAAGCGCTTGGAGAACGTTATACACGACGGTGTTGATTTGCCAGGTGTCAGCCTCTTCTGTTATAGAATACTATGAACCTCCGCATCCAAACAAGCCACTTCTTGTGGCTTCAAGGGCCTAATCCTGTGGAGCGCCCTGCATGTTCTGATTGTTTCCATTGGTGGCATGATGCGAATCTCCCCTCCAGCCGTGCCAACGGGTGGTAGAACTGTCACTTCTACCACTTCGTTAGCAGGCTGGGAAGGCACACCACAGAACATGCAATCTCGCCATGTACCCTCTTCGCGCGGCCACGCTACTCTTGTAGCAATGCATATGGCTATCTCTCAGATCATGCGTCCACTCATAACGTACGTTGTCGTTGCCAGGGTTATCATCGATAGGTAAATCATCGTTATGGGCCCCACCACCTTGCCTCTGACCCCTCCGAGCGGGTCGATTGTGCGGGTGGTTAGCCCTGTGGACCCACGGCTGACACCGGAGGGAGAATAGAGTTCTCCTTCCCGGGTGCGTCTGGGGTGCCGGTCCGGTTTTTGCACCAGTTGCTAGGGTAAGTGGTGTCGCAACTCACCAAAGGCCAAGGGTGTTAGTGGCCATTCCTGCTTCATTATTATTATATTTATCATGAAACTAATTCTTGTACACGATCATTACAATGTAATGATTCTTTAATTATTTTCAGAAGTGTATTATTCAAACTTTGAAATTTTTAATCAATTATTCTTGAAGATACTGATCATCAGAATCGTTATCGAGTTTCATATTGAATGGAACATACTACAATATCTATTTGCGGTATTATGCAAACTATACCGTTTTATTATGACGCTTCATTCATTATTGAAAACCGGTTCAAAATTATGTGTTATGTAAATTCCCAATATGATTCACAATACCAAGTGAAGGCCAGCGAGGACATAATTGGTTTCTTATAGAGGTAATAGTTCCCTACTTCTTTCACTTCCCGCAATCGAAGTAGAAACAAAAGTTGATTTATGAAATCAAAACATTTGTAGTGGAGGATATTTTCAACTGTGGAAAACCAAGGGAAAGAAAGGTACTCTGAATTCAGGGAAGAGGAATTAGGTTGTTTCGAAAGTTTTGTTTGTTTTTATGTAGTGTATGTATGTTTGTAGTGTATCTTCAGTGAACATGAATTTCCACAAAATAAATAAGTCGTTAATCAACGAAGTTCAATACTTATACATAATAATAGTAGATAATAATTGAAATTCACCCCTAACATGCTCAAACTCGAATCATACGAGTTGATCAAGGTAAATAAAAAGCATCATATTCGATACAAATTTGATGAGGTGCTGCTTGAACATGGTCATAACGTGTAGCGACTTCCACCCTACCATTCGGATTTGAATCCCATTGAACTCATTTGGGCTGCTGTCAAAAACAACGTGTCCTAAAAGAATGTATCTTTTAAGTTGGAAGATGTGAGGAAACTAGCTGAGCACAAGTTTGATCAAATCACTTTCGAGAAATGTCAAAAGCGTTGCAGACATGTAGTAGATATAAAGCGGAAATATTTGGAGAATGACAAACGTTCAAACAGAAATGAAACCCATGATTATGAATTCAAATGACGATAGCAGCACAAGCAACAGTGGTGTAGAAGAAAATTTGCATTCAGATAGTGACTGATTAAAGTTAATTTTTGGATAAGTGTATCATCATATAATATTTTAATGAACTGTACTACTACCTATAATATTAGGTAAAATACGGAAAGATATTATGAAGAAGTCATGTTCCATTTCATATACTAATTGAAACTAGGTACGACACTGGCCGGCATGACACTTTTCGTAATCCAATAGTAATTTAGTTGGGGGAGTCTATACCTGAGTGATCACTCGCCATCAGCTGTAGTCTGTCCCCTACCGTAGTTACATTCTTGTTTGACCAAACTTCATATTCAAGTTCGGGTCGAAGTTTTAATGGAGTAATGTAATAGTTTTTATACTGATAAAATGCCTGTTTTCTCTGATTATATGTCCTAACATCCGGTTGGTAGATTTCGTAATATTGTGAGTATGGTTGGCAAAGGAAAAAGTAGAATTATAAGTTACCCCCAAATATTTAACTCCCCCTACATACTCTAATATTTCATTATCCATTGCGTAATCAAAAACAACTGAGTATTTTATTGTATTCATACATGAGCATGGCACTTACCTATGTTGGATGAAAGTATATTATCTATATGACTATATTTTACTATATTGTTTAAATATTTCTGGAAGAGTTTACAGTCCCTAAGCGTTTTCATGATGAAAAACCTAAAATCGTCTGAAAAAAGCAAACCGTATGAATAATTCAACACTGAAGAAAGATCATTGATGAACAATGTAAACAACAGAGGTCCCAAATTAGAGCCTTGTGGGACTCCTGAAGTTATAGGGAACTTTAGAGATATATTTTGACAAAATAAACTTTCAATAATCCCAAATCATTAAATTGAAAAGAGAGAAGTCCGAACTTTTTACACCCAGAGAGAATTCACGTTAACTTCAAATGAAAAAGTTCATTCTAGCTACTCTCAAAACTCACTTCTAACCTGAAAATCGAAACAAAAAGTTTTTCTTAGCGAAAAATAACCTCTTAAAATATTTCCTCTCCTGATTACTTCAATTATATAATGAAATTTTGTTTTTTTCAGTGGATAATCCTTCTTTTGAGCGGAGCTTCGATTTTACAACAGATTGATGGAAGAAGGGTTCAAATACAACGGCCCCTTCCTGAAGACGAGGATGAACAGGAAACAGTTAATTATTACGCAGCTGAACCCCAAGATAGTCAAGGTTCAGTTGTACTTGTTTCATCTGCCGATAGATATAATGGACTGTACGGTCAACAGTCTGCTACATCTAGAAGAATAGAAAATGACTACAACTCAAGAGCTCCAGCCAGAACACAAGAAACTAGGGTTAAAGAGACCCCTAAAACACCTCCAGTTCAAACCATCAGAAACTATAATAAGGTTAACGACGACGGGTCATTTACTTTCGGGTATGAAGCAGCTGATGGAAGTTTCAAGGAAGAAACAAGAGGTATTTATTGAATTTCTCACTGTTTCCTAAAATCCATGAGTAAATTACATGTTTAAATTCATTACCTCATAAAAAAGGATGGATTTTGAAGTTAGGTGCTTAGTAATAATACTTGATAAAACAGGAACCCTTATCTTACAATGGATATTCCTAAAACTTCCATCGAAGAAGCAAATTATGATTACTGGAGGAAAATTTCCCGCGGAATATACAATGTCGGAAAATGAATAAATTCTTGTTTGAAAGTGGTTGACAATGTTTCGTGGTGTATTACATCAACTAATATGAATTGATTTGAAATCCTTGAAAAAAATAAAAAGATTAAACGAAAAAACAATTTTACTAAACACAAAAAAAGTGAAAATTACAAGGAATTAACATACAAGCTACAAACAAAAAGTAAAAAATTGAAATATTAATAAAAGCTGAAAAAATAAAAATATTATTAACAGAAATGAAAAATAAAAATGAAGACTAAAAGATTCCAAACCAAGTTACGTCACGACGTTTCGATTGTTAGTATCCACAATCGTCTTCGGGTGATAACTGAACTTATTCCTGCGAGATCATATGTCATTCGGGTGCTTTCATCTAGTCTTTATGACTTTAGCCTCCCCTGTTTTGCAATGCACGAGCCGTCACTGATATGTACTCAAACAAAATACAATATATTTTCTAGTATTTGACTATGAAAATTGAAAGTATATTTTGAATACTGAAATCTGGGCAACTATATGGTCTAACTTTTAATGAGTTTATGAATTATCCTTTTTTCTGATGTTATATGAAGGAATTGAATTCTTGTATCCATAGTAGTTCATCGAATATTAGATATAAAAACAAATTAACTATGCCACAAGATCGCACTGCATAGTTTCGGAGATCATTTATTTTCGGTGCTGTGAAACTACAATTAATTACCTGAGCAGGTAGAAAGATTCAATATCAGGAAATTCAAATACAGATATAAAAATTATATCTATGATAGCCAGCATAAAATACTTTTTCTTTCAAGTATTTGTGAAAAGTGTTCCTGAAGCAGTTTAGATATGACAATTTGTCTTTGTCCCTTACACCTTGATAAATATAAGTTTTGCCAAATCGTTGGTCTGGAGAAAAGTGGATGTACATTTTCACCCTTTCTAGTTGAATACTTGTGAACAGAACTATTTGATAATATTGAAGCCTCTTGTTTATTATATATACAGTAATTTGCATTATATACAGTGAAAGCAATGTAAGAATTTGTAACTGAAAATAACTTTACATGAAGTCCTCAAATGAGCTCCAACCATGGACCAAATAATTTTTTTCTGTATAAGAAATAGTTTATTGATGGGAGCTGAATTGCCCTAAAACATCAGACCATATGTTAATAGGGACTCGACAAGTCCATAATATGCCAATTTTAATACTTCCAAAGACACTGTTCTTTGTAGCTGTCTAATTATGAAGCACATAAGTCTTAATTTTCTCGCAAGAACATTGATGTGTTTCTACTATGTCATCTTATAGTCCATAATAATTCCAAGAAATTTGATAGACTTCACTTGTTCAATACGTTTATTATTGATTTTTATCAGATAACTCACATTATTGTTCATATTTTGCGTTTTAAATGCCATAAAAAAAGTTTGAGATACATTTACTAAGAGTCCATTATAAACACACCATTTCTGAAATTCATTTGCGGTGATATTTGCCCTTCACGTATTTGCCATAAATAATATGGATATTGTATAATAACTTACCCGCCGCGGCGAGTTGAGTACAATTCTGTATCCATCACTATATAAACAAGCAAAACTATAACACGTTTACACTTCTCACCACTCATATGAATGAACCATCTGTTAATCCTGTATGTGTTTACAATTTTTTCGCGGGAAATGAGTGAAAATATACAGACGTTCTCTTCGCTGACATGAATAGGCATGCACTAATGGGTTAAAGCAGCAACTATCTCATCTCGTTTTCATGAGTTGGTCCACTCATATCTGATGAACAAATTGAGAACGTGTGGGTATTCTTTCAATGACCCAAATGTAATATAGCTCTGATGATATATTTCAAGGTCATTTCAGCACCAAGTCATGCATTTTTTATATTTTCCATGATGTTGGTTTTGGTAATTTTTTCTATTACAAGTATATTTAGTATATTATTTCAGATATATAAAAATAAAGAATGGATACTGATAGGAGCAGAAAAAAAAACACTTTAAAATAACATTGTATTTCTAAAACTGCAGAACAACGTTTACTGTCTATTACCTTAAATCATATTTCAAATAACAAAGTTAAAATCAAATTATTGGTATTTCAAATGATTTTATTTCATACTCATTCAAAATGGAAATTGACAAACTTCTCCGAACAATTAAAAAAAATCTTGGGATGAAATACTGCCAAACCTTGAGTCGAAACGAAGCCAGAACCTAATTCTAAACAATCTAGGCAAAAATGAAAAGTGGACCAAAAGGGTAACCACACTGACTTACTTTTGTCTTCGATAATCTTGTTAGTTTAAAATAATAAATATTCATAAAATCTGAAACTCAGCTTTTCCTATCTATTTTGGCTCACCCTTTACATAAAACATACAAAGTGTATTTATTAATAATTTAAATATACAATTTTTCAAACGAGTGCTCACCCATGAATAACGAGGAAGCACAGTTCAGAAACTTTGATATATACAATACAGCTGATATTGCAGCTCCTCCGTAGTGTTTTCTTCAAGGAATTGTGATAATATTCAATAATCGTGAACATACATAAAACAAAACTGTCCAATTCGAAGCCAACACTGAAAATGCACAACCTAATTTAAAAAAATGCATTCTTTGATATTGCATTATAAATAAATATTACAAGAGACATGGAAAAAGTCATAGTGAAATAAATACAACTGTTGAAATATAAAGACTTGATATCCACACTTATTCTGAACTGAAAATAAATATTAGAGAAGAATCAAACAGTTGGATTTTATAGGATAGGTCGAAGAAACCTCGGCAGTTGATTTTAGTCCTTGTTTAAGTCAATCATTCACTAAGTTATTCCTCATTAATCTCTTCTCACAAATATTCTTCCACTGAAACAATATAAAGAGTTCAATTGATTAGCCAGTCCATTAAAAAAAAGGTACACTTTTGGGCAAATATTTGAAATAGGACATTGTATTGCATTAAGTCAAAATGAGAAACCCCTATGGTTTTGTCTAATGTGATGCAGATCTACATACCCAGGCTCAAAAAACATTGCAAACCTAATAGAAAGTTCCCGTTATCCAAATTTAGCAGGTTTTGAAAATTTTTTTGGTTTTTCTGAAAGTTTGCGGATAATTAGGGATTCTCAAACCACTGATTAAATTACATTTACAAAAATAACTGAATGACTAAAAACTTTTGTTTGGGAACTGTCAATACAAATATACATAATACAAATTAAAAAAAAGAGAAGAAAAGGAAAAGACAAACTCATAATCCAAAACTAAAATGAATGTGAATTATTCGAAGAATTTCTGTGAAATGTAAAAATACATTTTTCCAATGAATAATTCTTTAATGTTTTTTCGAACACAGAGAAACTATGGATTTTCCAGTTGAGGAACTCATGCGTAGAATGATTCCCAAGAATCTTACAATGCGATCGGTATTTGTTAAATGGAATATACAGTGCATTTCTTTAATGTTACCCCCCCCCCTTTTATTTTTTGAACAGGCCAAACCACCAATTTGAAATGTGGGATAATGAAATTAATGCATGAAAACTTTATTTTGAAGTGAAATTGACAGATGAACCTGACGAATACTTCACAATCCTAGAACATGAAGTCCAATATCTTCACCTACTACAAAATGGAGGGAACATTTAATAATTTCCTGAAGACGAAACACATTAACATCGATATCTCTAGAAATATTCCTTTTCATCTGCCATATGACAATTCCAACAATATTCTCATTTAGTTTTCAGTTTTACTGGTAGAAAGGTACCACGTCAACAATCTATCAATATTGGGAAACCATATTGTAGGATCTCTATTTATTGATCAAAATTTAACAGGGGAACTGTATTTGAATATGCTGGAAACTACTGTTGACCCTCTCATCACTGAAATCGTTGAAGCGAATACTAATGAAGTCCATATGGATATTGTATTCCAACAAGATGGAGCAACACCACATTACTCCAGACAAGTAAGAAACTATTTGGATACTTCTCTTCCTGGTCGCTGGATTGGCCGTCGAGGTCCTACACAATGGCCAGCCCGCTCGCCAGATTTGTCACTTTTAGGCTTTTTTATGGGGCTATT
>WOGP01005706.1:0-12929 GCA_015342065.1 Leptinotarsa undecemlineata | reverse complement strand
CTATTATCAATATAGACACCAAGAAATTTTGTGTTCAATTTGTTTTCCAAGATATCATTGTCTATTGACAGTTCATTTAGCAGACATTTAAATGTTACTATATCTGTTTTGGAAATATTCAAGGATAGTAAATTAACATCATACCAATTTTCCACCTTTTCTAAATCAGATGATATCTTTTTATGTAGCTCTTCTGGGTTTTTCCTTCCACAATATTGTTGTATCATCCGCGAATAGAGTAAAGCTGCCAGATATATCTATTATAGTCAAATCATTAATATGCAACAAAAACAGAACTGGACCCAACACAGAACCCTGTGGCACACAAGATGTGATTGCCCTGCTTTCTGAGAGTTCCGATGTTCTTACCATTTGACTTCGCCCCGAGAGGTATGATTCAAACCAATTGTACGTCACCCTCTGCAGCCGTACCGGTAAAGTTTTTTGAGTAATAATTCATGATTAACACAATCAAAAGCCTTCGAAAGGTCACAAAAAATTGCGGCAGCTACTTCACCAGCATTTATTTCTGAATAAATTTTATAAAGGAAAGAGAATATTGCATCACTTGTATCTTTCTCCGTCTGGAACCCAAATTGGTTATTACTTATGTATGTAGGGGAATAACAATTGAAGTCTTGAAAGAAGGAGGGAATGAACCAGTTTCGAAGGAGGCATTAATGAGATTAACTAAAGTCTCCAATGCATTGCCTGGTAGATTGAAAAGTATTTTTACAGAAATCTCATCATATCCAGCGGTATTTTTATTTCTGATGTCATTCAAGGTTTAAATTAATTCATGAATATCTGTGTTAAACAAAGTGAGGCTATCATCGATATTGATATTTTCTAGATTGAATAAAGGATCATAGGGCACGCGAATAGTGCTGCTTAGCTTTTGAGCAATGGCGCAGTAGGATTCATTAATTTTGTTAGGATTTAATGGGATATCAACCTTTGTTTTCTTTGATTTTCCTCTGAGGTCATTTATTATGAACCAAGTCTCTTTAATTTTGTTAGTTGATTCTCCAATTCTGTTTCTGTAATACATTTTCTTTGCTAACCTAATAGTTGATTTATAAATTTTACGGTACCTCGTGAGGTACATATGGATAAATTGGTAAATTTCCTAATGTAATGCAGTGAGCGTAAGTTTTTTGAGGAATTTTTCAGACTTTTCATCACCCACGGCTTTTTACGCTTCGATTTGATTTTCTGTATAGAAAAAGACTTATCATACACGTCCAATAACATGCTGTGAAATGGTAAGAAAGGATTATCTTTGGTCAGAGTGCTCTCCCAGTCAATTCCGTTACAATTCTGATAGAACCTATCATAGTTTGAGCTACTATACAGTCTACCATGTTTACATATTACTTACTTATTTTTATAGTAATATTAAAGGATTTTGAAATACCATGATTTCATTGTTGATCTTTCATAACAAATTGAGTTTTAATTATGGAAATTCTTCCTTAATGTTGTTAACTAAGTGCAGGACCAGTAACAATGGGAATTTCGCTTTTAAAAACAAAAATATTGAATATTGTAATTTCTAGTTTTTACAGAAAAAAAATTCGATTACAACGAATTATCACTACATTAGCTATGAATACAGAAATATTAAACAAATATCTGATAGCAAAAAAACACAAATGTATTGATTATTTTTTTAAACTCTATTATGAAATGACTATTATTATATTTCAAGTCAACTACTCAATAAAATCAGAAAATAAAACTCCAAACCTGATATAACAATCAACATCTCACTTATGTTTTAACAGTTCAAACGATTTTTTTAATAAGTAAATATAGAATCAACTAATTTGAAATTCTCACCTTCATTCTTTTTTGTACCCAGGCTACGACGATGAATACATGTTAGAAGACCTGGAAATCACACTCGAAGATCAGATCCAGAGGGTCAGCAAAGTCAACTGGGGTGCGGCATGGGAAGAAGCAGCAGCCACCTTCGTGGAAAAGGAAGACACTTATTCATTGAGCTCAATGAATACTCTGGAGGAAGCAGTTAAGAATATCATTCAATTCCTAGGTCTCCAACCAGCAGAAAGAACAGATAAGGTTCCTGAGGAAAAATCAACTCATACTCTTTTACTAGCAGGTGAGATTTCATAATACAGGTCATTATTGTTAATGTTGAGGAACACCTCTAGAAACTATTCTCGATACCTCTTCTACAGTTTCTACGTATTTCATTATTACAATTTTTTTTCTGGTAATTTTCCTTTTTTTTTAGGAATGTTTCGAGGTGGTATTGACATTTTAGTTAGGGCAAAACTAGCCCTAGCTGAAGGTGTAACTATGCAACTGACCGTGAGGTCACCCGATGCTGATGTTGCTGAACTTATAACCTCATCTGTAGGCTAAGAGAAAAGGGAGCTTGGTTAGATGTTCGAAATTATCAGGTCATGTGTATTATATTTGATGTTATTCCAATTTTAATAAATCGTCCTAATTTAAGTTGATTACTTGTTTGATTTAGTCCAATTGATCATTAATTTTTTTTTTCGTCTTAGACACATTGTTGTCACAACTACCATTTCAAGGCAAAAAAATATGTCTAGTATAAAAACAACATTGAATATATTGTTGAAATATTTATTATCATATACTTTCATAAAATGAAAAAAATTACATTCCAAACTTATATTTGTAAATTCTCCTTGAGATTAGAATCTACATCATGAATTTACTCTCCTGTGATTTTGATATCTCCTCCTTGAACGATGATATTGTTTCTTTGGCTAGTTTCAATTTATTTTTCAAGACCGTTATTTCTGTCCTAATTTTTTGATGTGCATCCAAAATGTTTTTCAATGTCTTGTCTTTTTTTTCTTCAACTAGAAAAGAAATTAGAGAAGTCATTCCATTTTCTGGAATAGACCCAACCACTGATATTGGGACAGCCGGTTGAATTTGTATAGTTCTATAAAAAAAAAAATGGTTCAATATAATTCGTAACTATGATTTGAATATTATTGACACTTGGTTGCTATTTGAGTCAATCAATTTATAGATTCCTGATGATATTGTGAATGAAACGCTTCTTCGAAAGAAAGGGTTAATATTATCGTTTCTGTCCTCCTTTATCTATTAACGACATCCATTTTCAAATAGTGTAAACTGACCTTAACAGCATATTTTCACTCGCTTTTTCCTAGTTCACTCTGTATGTTGACAGCCTCATTGTCAATCTTCATAGAAAAACTTATTTGTCATTTGCATTGAATCCAATTTTCAATGGAGTTATGTAAGGAACCAGATATTTTCATAGGAAGGAGAAGTAATAAGTTTCGCAGGTATTCAGGTTTGTTGGAATATCCTTCCTCACTAACACAGCATGAAAATGTTGGACATTGTTCCAAAAGAAGAGTCACTATCAATTCGTATGACGAACACATCAAAAATAATATGAAATCCAACCAAAATAATGATAAACATTCAATGAAAGCTGATCTAGCCAATAAAGCACTTGCAAGCAAAGAAAAAAATGATAATGAAAGTGAAAAGGAAGTAAATTGCTGCACTCCTGTGAGAAGAAGTCAGAGAAAATATTTTCATTTGAACTGTACATTTTTTGAAGATACAGAAAAAGAAAATGAATTGGGGCATTCGGTTTCACCAAATGGTAGACGCTATTCACTACGCTCATCCCTTGGTACATTTGAGAATGGTCTCAACGAAACATCGGAGAGAAAAATTGGACAATATTTTGAAAAATCCAGGGAAGACAACGAAATTGTCGGGGAAGCTAAAAGATTGAGCAATGGCAAATTTTTTCAAAGAAAAAAAAGTACTGAAATAAGTAAATATCTTGAGACTAATATAGACCAGAATTCAGTCTTCAGTCAAAGATGTCATTCTCTTAGATCTTATAGTGTAATCGACAGTAATGAAGGAGTGAGAAAAGGGGTTGACACACAGAATATAAATACAAAATTACAACATCATGGTACTCTTCAGAATAACTTCAATAGAATTTGTGAAAGTCACAGAACCCTCTGCGAACTACAAGGCAGATCTGACAAGAGTAACAAAGTGAAACGAAGAAAATCGGTCGACATGAATTGCACATTTTTAGGAGATGCAGAGAATAATCCAATTCCAAAATTTCAAACCAATCAAGAAATTCGTGAAATGAGTTATACAGCCAAATCTTCAAGCATGAGTGAATATAATTTGAGAAAATATATGGATATTGGGGAGAATAAAGACAAAAATGGTTCTATTGGGACTGAATCTAGTGGATCTGCCGAAAAAAGTATTATGGAAGAAAGCAAAAAAGCACTGGTAGTTGAGGTTGACCAAATATCTTGGTCAAATTCAATGAATGTTAAAAATAATATGGATTTACCTTCAGTGAAAGATGTCAGAAATGAATGTTCGCTAGGACTATATCACAGATTCAATAAGAATGAAAGGGTATATAGAAGAAAATCTTGTGGTTCGAACTCCAAAATTATTACATTTACAGAAAAAACTGTTGGAGAACATTCCTTTGATAAAAATTTACCATCCTCTTCGTCCAACTCGTTCGATAATAAAGGAAATGAAAGTAAAGGATTTGATTCCAAAAAAGAGCCACATACAACCACTTCAACAATCTATTCAAAATATTCAAGGAAATTCAACATAGTGAAGGAAAATCGCAGAAAGAAAGGAAGAAGTTTGACATTGCTACCGTACAAAAAAACAAATACTGAGGAAGATGAATATGCCTCGGTTGATATGGAAATGAAAACTGAACTTGTTCTCCAGAAAAACGCTTTTGATCAAAAAGAACTTGTTGAAAAATGGATCAGTTCAAACTTCAATCTTGATTCTAACAAACAATCTGGCAAAAGCTGCAACTTTATAAAGAAACCAGGAGATTTGAAGAGATCCTCCATCCAGTACACAACAAAAAGGGAGAATTACATTTTGGAGTCCAATATTGAAAGTCCTGAAACACAAACCAAACTCTTTTCGTCAAGCAAAATCAAAGGAGGTGGCAGAAAGAAAAATACAGGCAAATGTAAAAAACCTTATTCAACAAAACCACAGAAAAAATGTTCTTCTAATCTTGAAACAATTTTTGAAATTCCCGAGAAACAATTAATGAGCACAAGGAAGTTCAAGAGATCTATAAATTTTGAAAATTTCTGTTCCATTGCTAGAACAAGAAGAAGACAAATGAAAGCTAAAAAAATAAATTCTTCTCTATGTAGAGATATTGTGGACGTTTCAAAATTAAATGCAATGTTAGATAAGTTGAGCTTATCGGACTGAAGAGTTTTAGAGTCTATACTCTTACATTCAAATATGCTTTATTTTTCACCTCATCAAATTATCGAAGTAAGTGTACTGGAAAATATATGTCGTCACAACATGGTGACGGGCACTATATAATTAATATTATTGATAATAATGGTGATCACACTTTACTTATTTGACGGACATATTTTGTATAGGAATTGACAATAAAGGGAATACACACAAATATAAGCTTCAAAATAGATACATGTAGACTATAACACTCGAAATTTTGCAAAAAAAATTGTGAGGTGCTTAAAATGAAGTTTCACATTTAATGGAACTTGACAACACCGTACTACAGTCTGCAGTCACTCCAAGTATAGTAAAATTCTGACAACCGATCACTTATCAAAAACTGTTTTAAATTCTGAATTTGGTGAAATATAAGAAATATTCTTCTTGCCGATTATTATTATCTCATATTTTCGTCGTTTAGAAATTAATCTGTGCTGAAATACTGAGAAAAGTGGCAGTTTTATCCAAGCAAAAAGAAATCGTTATTTCTATGGACTGACATTTTCTTTGTAAAATAGTCATAATTCACATCATTGTCATTCATTTTCTTATTTAACGAGATTTCAAATATGCAATGATGATTAAGTTCGGTTTGTTGGAAAGCTCAAAAAATTCCACAAGTGTAATTCTATTTTATTTATGTATATTACTCACCATCTTGAAAGTTATGTGTTTGAGCAACATACTGTTGACAGTGTTGCGATCTTCATTCAAGTTTGAAGGACGGTGTGGTTTGGAACTGTATCCTAACGTTTCGCCACGCCGCCCTTACACCCGAATGTAGATCGCAACACTGAAAATCTCGGCCGCGAAAGCCTTAACCAATTTATACTGTTAGCAATTTATGATGTGACAAAAATAATGATGATATTCAAATTACTTTGCTTCCTAAATCTGAGAACCATATTGACACACATAACTTACAATTTGTGTTGTGTTCCCACCTTCCTAAGGTCAACTGTTTCGTACTTGTAAGCAAATGGTGCATTAGTTGAGTAGGATCTTGAAAAATGATCTCATCATAACTTTCAGATACTAAACCTTTACTCTGTTCTATGCCGATATCTTGTGTACTTCCAGAGTGAAACAATTTGAGAATGTGGTACATGGTAACCTGAAATTATTAGATATGATCTTGAAGATGATAATTTCCAAATATTCTTACTACTCGTTCATTGGGATCGTGAAAATGTATTTTGATAACAATCTCGAATTCTCCCCAACCAGTTTCACTTATTTCATAGGGTGGTTTGACTACTATTCTATTTTGATTGGTATAACTTTCATGTAACTTAAAATGAACTTTTTTAACATAAGTGGACATGTCTTCATTATTATAAGGCTTTAAATAAACTGTCCATTGATGTGTATGTCCATCCTCTTCTCGCTTCTTACCAAAATATCTAGCTATATTGCCATACACTATTGGTTTTACAATGCATATTCCCTGTAAATAATATAGATAGAATAAAAATAAATAATATACATAAAATGCCTTACTTTCATTCGTCCGCCAGAATCGGGTCCAAAATCTGTTGTCAAACTCATTTTAAAATCTTCACCAAGATTGGTAGGTTGAAAATCAGAAAATTATTTTGAAATTACATTTACTTTTTTAAATCTCCCCAAACAATCTGTCAATTTAAAAAAAAAATAGGTTAGGCAATGATGGAATCATGGAACATACATAATCCATATTCAGCGTCATTTAAAGTGGTTTTAGATCTGAGTGCCTGGAATTCCATAAAAAGTTTGAGTTTTTATGAATTTTTTTAAAATTGTAGAATACAGGGAGACTGAAAATCTCATCAACAATTTTGAAACTTCTTAATTTGACTAATTGTTGTTAATGCTGGAGCCAAAACTGATACAATCGTTCGATAGTATAGAACATAGAACCCATAACCTCTGCACAGAACCGACAAAAATATTAGAGCCCAATTCTCCACTTCCCATATGGGCTCTATAGTCTCATATACTGGGCTAGTAGAATTCGATTGGAAACATTTTTATCTTGAAAACGGTAAGAACACAACAAAAGTTAAATAAGAAAATTTACTCATTACGGAGCACAGAGAAAATTCAGTTTTGTTTTTCCATATATCGGGTTTCACTGAACAGATTTCAAAAAACTAAACCTAAACTAAAACTAAACCCCACCTAACATGCTCTATATTTCATTTTTGATATAACTGAAAATTTATTCACAACAAGCAATTTTCACAATAACCAGGAATGCAAATTTTTCTCGACATGGGTATAACTATTTTCCAGGTATATAGGTCAGCAAATTGTTCTCAGTAGATATTGCTCTCGTAATCTTGTAGGACAAAAATTTTTGCAGGTCGAATCTGCCAAACATGAATCTCGACCAGGTTAATCATTTTCGACAAAAAAAAATTCCAACCCCCACCCAAAAACTTCAAAATTCTCAAAAAATTAGAAATAAATTTTGCAGGTCGGTGGAAATTCTTCCAGGTCAGGTATGTCAAACATGAATCTCGACCAGGTTAATCATTTTCGACAAAAAAATTCAACCCCCACTTTTTGAGTATAGAAAATTTCCATATTCCTCATTTAATTGAAAATAAACCTTGCAGGTCGGCGGAAATTCTCACAGGTTGGGTGTCCCAGACATTAATCTCTAAAGTTTCTGGGTGGGGGTTTTGTAGAAAATGATTAACCCGGTCAAGATTCATGTTTGGCATAGACGACCTGCAAGAATTATTTTCATTTTAATGAGGAATGTGAAATTTTCCATGCTCAAAGGGTAGGGGTTGAAATTTTTTTTGTCGAAAATGATTAACCTGGTCGAGATTTATGTTTGGCATACTCGACCTGCAAGAATTTCCGCCGACCTGCAAAATGTATTTTCAATTTTTTGAGATTTGTGAAGTTTTTCAGTGGGGTTTGGAAATTTTTTTGTCTAAAATGATTAACCTGGTCGAGATTCATGTTTGGCAGACCCGACCTGCAAAAATTTATGTTCTCCTACAAGATTACGAGAGCAATGTTCTCTCAATTTATACCTACACTTTCATTTTCCGATACACATCAATGATTCAGGCTGGAAATTTGCGAGAAACGAGTTCTCAAAAAACACACAGCACATATGCGGTTTTGAAGACTAGAAAAATTTAACGTCCCAAAAAACGCCTTTGGAGGATGGCCATAGAATAAATAAAAGCCGCCTGAACTTGTTGAGATCAATTCATGACACTACACACTATACAACACATTTTGTGTTGAACAATGTGAACAAAAACTAATTCAAGTTATATTTAACTTTTGTTGATCAACTAGTCAACTAAACTCACTCTTAAGAAGATGCTTTGAAAGAAAGATTTTAGTTTGGAAAGATGGCACGAATGGCAAATGTCAAGTGTCAATACTGGTGTAGTTGAATGAGTGGCGCTAGCGAGTAGCGAGTGGCTTTGAGCCGCCAAATGCGGGTGTTTGTTTGGGAATAAGAAGTTGGACTATTATTAGTTATTAGAAATCTCATGTTCTTTTGAGTTAAAAATGATTAGTTTTATTGAAACTTTATCTCTTGCTGCTTCATTACTAGTTCTGTTCTCCTTGGTTTTTGTGATAATCTTTAACCTATACATTCTCAGAAGGTATGTGATCATCCTTATTTTCATGGATAATTCAGAAATATTTTTCTAGGAATGGATTTTGCGTGAATGCGAATTGTTGGTTCTGCAATGCTTGGACAAAAGTGCCATATAGGAACCGTAATAGTTTTGACTGTCCTTCTTGTTTGCAATATAATGGATTTGATAAAGATGGAGGTTACAACAAAGTTATTGAAGCACAACACAACACTTCATTTACTGAACTTAAGACTACAAAGAAGACTGAACCGTACACAAATGGTTTATGTACTTATTGTAACAATAATCAGCAGTTGAAAGTGAATCAGCTTGCCCAATTTACGCCTATTAATGAAGAAACATATGACAAAGAAGTCGAACATTTTCAGTAAGTATTTATTTTACATTATTTTTTCAATTTTACTGTAACAAACTATTTTCAGAAAGCAGTTAGAAAAATCCTACAAGCTCTGCAAAAAATGTGATAAAGTCTTGAAATCAACAATTGAGAAGAAAAATGCTTGGATTTTTGGGAATCGCCTGAAAAATTTACGTAAAAAAGGCCTGTCCATGTTAGATTTAACAAAATCTTCACATGGTTTAACTAAAGATGTTAAGCAATCATTTTGCCTGAAAGTGATAAAATACATATTAGTTTCCTTTACTGTTTTGGTGTTATGTCAAATTTTGAATGTTAAAATTGATTATCCATCACAGGATGTGCAGAAATATATGCCAAAATCTATCACACAATATGAGTTTATTCTGAGAGATATTTACAGTACAATATTCAACGTTTCCAGACGTCTTGATGATGAAATCAATAATTTCAATTCTTATCTACCAAAAAATGTAAAAATTCAAAAGGGAAACTTGTTACCCATTACATCTGTAGGATTTCTTTTGGATTTTATTATTCTTCTTTGTGACAAGAAATCAGTTTTTTCAAAAATTAATGGAATGTTAGGTTGGACAGTGCTCTTTTTATCATCATCCATATCATTCAGACAAGACTACTTCTTTTTCATAAACATTTTACAGGTGAGTACAGAGTGTTTTGCGATTCGTGTGTAATATTTGTTTGTCATTGAATAATTTAATAGATATTCTAAACATCTCTGAGAAGATATTTTCGGATTAAACATTTCCTTTGAAGTTTGTTTGAAAATTCAGTTACTTCTGTTTCTCTTGTCAAATTTAAAATGACCCTGAATTTTTCTAGTTCATTTATATTTTGGACACAGTCTTACAAGACAGGATGATATAATAAGAATTACCTTTGTTATTATTATTCATTATACAAATATTTTTGCAGGTGTTCACATCTCTGTCATTGCTCTATAGTTATCTGACCTATGAATCTATAAAAAAGAAGAAAAAAATTGGAGGAACAAAGTTTCAATTTAAGAAGATCAAGAAACCTATAGAAGTTTTGGAAAGTTCTGACGAAGAAGAAGTAGAAGAAATTCAGAACTCTTCAGAATCTTCAACCAAGTCAAAAAATTCATACAAAAGTTCGAAATCACTTCACTACCAGTCAGTCCGCTCATCTTCTCCTGTTCAACATTTCAGCAGCCCTATACGTCACAATGGAGATCTCAATCATAGCTTCACCACTGCCAAAAGTACAACTACTGCCTCATTCTTCAATAATTCTGCTAATACCATTAATAGTTGTGGTTTGCATAGTGATTTAAACCAGAGTTTAGATAACCTGCATTTAAGTAACCTCAACTTTAGACCACAGCCCTGTACTTCTCCTATATTTTCAATGAGTTCCTCAAATCGTCCAATCCTATCGCCACCCAAGCTCAAAAATATAACGCAGAATCCTTGGACGGCCGGCGGGTTCTGGAAAAATGACACCAACGTTCTCCCAGTAGCTGTCGCCAATACTAATTTAAGTCGTTCGTCTAGTCAAAGTTCGGGATTCGTTTCTAGCACGGAGCCAGTAAATAATCATTTCAATTCCTCACCACCTTCGAGAGATCCATCAGTAGGTGGGGACGTCGAAAGATCTTCGATTCTCTCCGAACCTGCTTATCATTTTAAGCCCATTAATTCTAGTGCTACTCAGTTTCTTAATAATCAACAACTGTATTATAAGGCTGATAATAATACTTTTTATCCAGTTTTGAACCAAAATAACATGCTGTTCATACAGAATGGTGTACCTACCCATAATTTACATAGTAATTTTGGAAGTTCATCCCTAAGAAGTTTCAATACAAGAGGTGGAGGTTTTCAGTCCCCTCCTTTGTTTATGGAGAAATCTCCGAATACCTTATTTAGGAATGCTAACACGAGTGTGAATGAGCGTAATTTTATAAGAAAGCCTTCATTTTGATATAGTTCCATAATATTTTCAATTCATTACTTGGATATTGAGTTTTTTTTTAAATCTGGCTATGCCCTGACAAATAATCAATAGTTGAGGCCAAGAATAGGTACCCAGAGATCCATTTATATTGCAAAGAAAAGAGTCTTGAAATTTACTGCAGAGTCTGACATGTCATTCAATTTTTAATACTGTTCTATGAACAAGCCATATGCCACTTTCGAATGGTAATTTTCAGTAGAATATGATTGAAAGTTATTGGAGTTGGAAACTCAACACAAAAAGAGAATGTTCCTCAAAAAATCTCCCTATTCTAGATAAAATAAACAAAGAAGTTGAAATAAACTTTAATAAAGCAAATTCCTATTGAATGTTGCTTGTTTTTAGTTTGTTTTTGTATGACAAAATCATAGAAGGGATTGGTAGGCATAACTACAATCACTCAAATATTCATTTTTGAATAGATATTAAAATTTTTAGCTCCTTGCTGTGTTTGGTGTCTTTTCTAAAATAATAATTCAATATGTTCCCACCGGAAATGATGAGTGGGGTTGAGTTTTGGATTTTAGATTGGCTCTGGTTAATATAGGTTTTGAAACAATATTACTAGGTACATGTTTATCTGATCATAAGAAATTTTATTGTTTCAATTTTTCAAAAACTGTTGCACATTGAAGTATTTGCAATACCTTGCACATAACAATAACACCAGTAAAAACTGTTTTGGTACAATCCATGTACTTTTCTAGGCTCTATGATGAAACGGGTAATTATCAGGAACTTAGTTTTTCAATATTTAAATAATCTTTTTATATGACCTGTGCTGTTGTAATATTCAATAGGTTTAAAGCTAGTTTAATGTAAGTGTAAATTTTTAATGCCAAAACGCTGATTAGCAGCAGTATCCTTGTTTCAATTATGCTACAGGAGGTTGAGTAGTTTCATTTTTTCTATTATTCATTTTTGTTAAGTTTGCGTCTTCTTTCATGCGAAAATAATTACAGTGTGATAATTCAAGTAAATACCTTACTTCTCTTCATGAAGTTTTATGTAATATAACGATAAGTAGTGTTAATTTGAAGACTAAGGAATTAACGAATTGCAATATTTTTTTATTGAACTGCACTTATTTATTTTTATTGAAGGTAATTATTACTTAGTCTTTATTTTAAATTGATTATGTATATGCCCCACATATAAAAATATTTATTGTTACTCGATTTGTTTGAATGTAACTTTCTGTGAGATATTTGTGATCATTTTAAAATTATTTATACACTTTAGATAATGAAAATTTATATTTGGGGCACTTGTTAACTCTTTCAACGGTTCAATTAGGTTTAAGAATGTTGTAAGCCGTTTGGTTAATTTTTTAAGTTATTATTTAAATGTCTTTATTGTCAGTAATTCACAAATTTCTTTATAGCTAGTAAAACAGACTATTTTTGCGACCATGTAATATATAACGGGAAGTTTTAAAATGTTTTTTATTTTTATCTGGGCAAGTCATTCATGTTTCTGATAATTGACAGCATCATACGGACAAAAATCTTTATGGGTTGAACTGACTTATTTCTCTTATTTGGAATACAACTCAAGACTACTGATACACTTCAAATTCATGTTTTCTCATCACATAACTTACCAAAAGAGCGTATTAT